>WTXC01000102.1:0-95924 GCA_022496195.1 Lactifluus subvellereus | reverse complement strand
TATGACATGACTCCGGAGTCAAGGCTGTCTGGAATTGACACTGTCCACTCCCAGCTCTCGTCAATGCGTCTGAGCGACACATACCCATCAACACTGACACCTACCCCCTCGTGCCCCTCTCAGGCGAGCTGGCCCATTCTGCTTTCCAGAACACTCCCTTCCGAAGTATACAATCTACTTACTGCATTGGGTGAGAATGACACTACATTTGCGAGGGTTGATCATGTGTACCAGCACATTCCCCACTCATCCCAAGAAGTTGCTCTCATTGCCTTGGGCTTCAACCCTGGCACGTCAAAGGCATTGGCCTTCCTATTGCAGTGATGGTGCTGGGTATATTCTCATTGGTAAGCCTTTTGTCAGTATGACATGCCGTTACTAACCACTAACCAGGTTCTTAGATAGCTACCACAAATTCACGGATGCCCTAGTGGGTAAGTGTAGCCCCAAATCCTTTGGCTTACGGGCTGTCATTCATGATCCATTTCTAGCATGCCTATTTTTTTTGTTGATGATTCTCTACCACCTTTCATATAAAACCATTAGCGACAGGTAGCATACATGGAATCTCTGTGATTCTGCCTGTACATTATTGCATTACCCAAGTGAACAGGACGCCTTTTCCTCCTATTCATGACTGTCACATCTACTTCTAAACTGGGGGTGAAGTCCAAAGGACGTGCCAAGCCAGCACCTAAAAGTGACAAGCAGCACGCAAAGGAAAAGGAAGATAACCTCGCAAGAAAGATGAAACTCAATGCTGCCATCAATGTTGCCATCAATCAGATAGACGAAATCATTGAAGCCCTGGCCGATGAATACAACATTGGATTCACACAAGCATGCAGTTATGTTCACTTGGGTGGACACATCTTCAAGGATTGCCGACACCCCACCATCCAGAATGTGTATAGGTTCTGTTGGGCACAAGTTGAAGATGGAAGATGTGAGTGTGCTTATTCTTCTGCAATATTCATCCTAACTCTCCTTTCCCAGGGACAGAGTCCGACGGTGAGCAAATAGCTGAAGCTGTTCACATCATCAAAGACTCAGAGAAAAACAAAGACAAGTATAAGAGCCTTTCTAGGAATGACCAAGCGAAGCTTATCGCACTGCTGCAAGGCAACCGGGACCAGAGGGAGACTGGAATTGTTGGGAAGTCACAGCTCAGGCTGCATGATATCTGCACAACAATGGAAAAGGTTGAGATTGAGGTCAGTTGCCTTTCTCCCCTCACTTATTCAATGTCTAATATTGAATGACACAGCTCGGAAATCTACACATGTGTAGCGGGTTCAAGTACATTGTGTTCGGCTGCCGCAATCAAGTCAATCATTACACCTCCCCTACCGTCCTGCTGTCTGAGGTGGGATGTGACTTCATTTCTCATTACCTAAAGTTTGAACCACCAAAACTCACAAAACACTTTGATGTGTTCGCAACAAATCATGCTGGCATGAATGGTAAGCCCTCAACTGATCTATCATACTTGCGACTCCCTGACATGGGTATTAGGTGTCATACGACGCGTTGCGAGTGACAAGCATGGAGGTGATAAAAAGACAGCAACGAAGTCTATTATCATGGGAATGTTCAAGAAAATGTATAGTGAGTGTTCCCCTACTATGTCTCAGTCCACACTCAAGTATCAATCCAGGTGAGCTGGCAAAACGTGACGCATTCCGTTTGGACTGGACTGCATGGTCCAAGGGTCGCCCTGATCGCCGCAATGTTCAAGTTATCATACGTGGTTGGCCATTGGCGACACCGCCAACCACACTGTCCAATATACACACAGCCAGTGAAATGAACAAGCTGCTGACTGCAGTCGTTGACAATACATGCTACTTTGAGATGGCCACCAGAAAGGAGCGTGATCAGACAACCACGGAGTGTAAGTACTCTCTATATATAGCTTGTTAACAATCTAATACCTATTACCAGTAGATACACCCCTATACAAATGCAGAGGCATGCTAATCAATCTTGACAGCAATGACAGTGTGGCAGAAACTTTGGGAAGGAAGAGGAAGGGTGTTTTCAACAGCCAGGACAATGGAAACAAGGAAAACGTCTCCCCTGATGAAGCATCACCACATAAACGTCCATGCAGACCTTCAATTCTTGCCGACCAGTCAGAGGGCATTCCTACAGACACCCTTTCCCTTCCACCTCACCACTCCCTTCCTCCTCCACCTTGCGGCGGCGTTCCTACAGCCACCCTTTCCCTTTCACCTCACCACTCCCTTCCTCCACCTTGCAGCGGCATTCCTACAGACACCCTTCCCCTTCCACCTCGCCACTCCCTTACTCCTCCACCTCGTGGCGCATCACTGATGGATTGAGTCTCACTCATTCGATCAGTCATGGAATTATCCCAATGTCGCAACGTTCCCAGGTACCCATGCTCCTTTTTGGCTCAGTTTCTCAGAGGTGGGAAGACTTTTTCTGAGCAGTGCGTAGTGTTATTGACATTGTTCTCAACTTAAGCCGGCCTTCGATGTTTGCCTTTATCAAGTATTATAGTACATTCAATACAGATCTTGGCATTTGCACCTGAATTACACACGCCCCTATTCAATTACTTGATGGTCTGTTAGCACATGTGAACGTGTTATGCGTAAAGTAAATTAATCGGACCATAGGGAGAGCTAAATACATGACAATAGCCAAGTGTTTCAACAGACAAGTCATGTAGGCTAGCAGGCCAAGGGTGGTGTAGGTGAGCTGCACGGCGGTGGTTGAGTGAAAAAATAAAAAAGGAAAATGAGATGCCATGATTTAATGCTGCGGTAGTGGCCAGAGAAGGTGCAACTAACGTGGTAAAGGTGACAGGGAAGCAGCGCCGAGTGTGACAGAGCAAGGATGCTGTGGCGCGGCGGATGGGTGCGGAAAGGAGCGGGGACAAGGAAGCCGATGCCACCACAGAGCGCCTGTGCGCCCAAGAAGAGGAGATCATACAGAAGGGTGCTCTGTGGCGGCAACACAAGGAAGCCGATGCCACCATGGAGCACCTGTGCACCTAAGAAGAGGAGACCATGCAGAAGGGTGCTCCGTGGCAGCGACAAAGTGTGGAGCGAAGTGGACAGAGGGACTGGCGCTGCCAAGCATGACCGAGCGCAACAAAGAAGGCAGGAGCAAGCACATGGCAAAGTGGGAAGGGGACCATGGCGCCACCAAGCGTGATCAAGAGCAACAGCGAAGCCAAGCGGGGAAGAGCCAAGCACAAAGTGGGGCAGGGAGGGGGACCATAGCATTGCTGAGCGTGGCCAAGAGTGACAATGCCCAAGAAGGCAGGAGTGAGCACATGGTGAAGTGGGAAGGTGACCGTGGCACCACCGAGCATGACCGAGAGTGACCGTGCGAAGCTGAGCGGGGAAGAGCCGAGCGTGAAGCGGGGCAGAGAGGGATGTGGCGCCACTGAGCGTGACTGAGCGACAATGCCAAACAGGCAGGACTGAGCACAATGGTGCTCCACAGCAGCGACGATGTGCGGAGCGACACAGGCGGACCAAGTGGTGCTGCCAAAGTGTGACTGGGCACGAGGATGCTGTGGCAGTGGCCGAGTGCGAAGCCGAGCAGGGAGGAGACAAGAGCAGCTGAGTGACAAATGGGGGGGGAAAGTAACAAGCAGGGCGAGGAGGAAAGTGACGAGCGACGCACTGTGAAGGCGAGAGCAGCAGGCGGCGGGCGGTGGGCGGCGGGCAATGGGGCATAGCGGGAGGCAGGAGAGGGGGATTAAACGATAAACAAACATTATTCCCAGGAATATACTTATAAACAAACACAGGCTGCACAGGTGGCGGTTGAGGAGCGGTGACCTGCCACAAAGGGTAACAGGGAAGCAGCACTGAGTGAGCGTGCCAAGGGCAAGGATGTTGTGCGGAAGAGCCAAGCCCGAAGTGGGGCACGGAGGCGTGGTGCTACCGAGTGTGTGACAGTGCCAAGCAGGGAAGGGGACCGTAGCGCCGCCAAGCATGACTGAGAGTGACCGTGCGAAGCAGATGTTACGACACCACGGGTCGTTCTGGTGTAACAGTTGTTACGCTCAGCCTTGGGCGTTCTAAGCGACTTGCTTATCGTTGACTTGGTTCAGCCCAAGTCCTGCTTCAGGGTAGTGCTGCGTGCACTGTGGACGATTGAACAATGATTCTCCTCTTGATTGCAATGGCTCAAGACGTAAGCCAACTGTTGTGCACAAGTGACAAAGGTGCACTGATGGCGCAGTGACCCCTAAGTGACTTCAATGCAAAGGTGTTCCAAGCCAAAGGAGTTCCCTTAAGACAAGGGGGAGAGGGAGGGGTAGAGAGGAGGGGAGAGTGTACTGGTGGCCTTGGAAGGTCTGTTCTGGTTCGGAGTATCCTAGGGGTGCTTCCCACTGCAAGGGATTCCTAGGTTCAATAGGCTGGATTGTTCAAGAGGTCGAGTCTGTAGTCTACTGCACAAAGGAGTGTGCTACTTATAGTTTCGTGAAGGCCCCTGTCTAGAGGGCCGCGTAATCGTCAGGGCATAGGGCCCATGCATCTAGTAGGTTCCAGACTCTGCGTCATAAGGACGCGCAAGTGTATCAGTAAGAAATCAAGGGCGCGCATGAGGTATGAGATCAAGGGTCATAGTGATCGACCCAATAGCAAAAGTACTCAATGTCCGGTGAACGCGCGGCCTGCCAACACGCTGCAACACGTCTGCACTACACCCTGGACCCAGGGAAACACGCCTTTAGCGTTCTGTGATGTGCCGATGTGATATGCGTGATGCATGCACATGCGTGTGCCATGTGAGTGCCGCAACCATGCAAGCATACATGAGGCTAGCAGCCTCCTTCCTAATCAGTCCGTATAGTATCAGTTCAGTGTCCATAGTGTCAAATGAGTGCGTAGCGGTTCAGGGGCACTCCCTAGGAGTCCCAATTCCATCCTTGTCTTGTCAGTAGGCCAGCTGTGAGCTCCAGGAGCTCCTGCACAGACTGGGTCGTGCGCAAGTCAGTGCACGTGGTGGTCATGGTTGTAACAACAGTGATTACAACCGGCGATTCCACTTGGGGCAACAGTGGGCAAGAGTTTCTTGATACGAGAGTAGTTCGGTGTTGGCCGATAAGTCACTCGTATATCTTTGTGATCCTGCACGTGTGGCAGGGCACGTGATCATGAGAGGGGTGAGAGGCACGTGATCGTGGTGAGATGCACGTGGTTGAGCTGAGTCACTTAGCGCGGACTCAGAGAGGGTGGCAGGCGGTATGCTTTGAGGCAGCAAGCTCGAAGGGTGAGAGAGGGGAGGCTGACTGAGTCTGACACTCAGAGGCGGAGGCAATGAGGGGCAGGGCGAAGGAGGCGGCGACGGCACACAAAGAGGGCAGAGTCTTTATGGGCTTTATTCATTTACTGTGTGGATAGTTAACGAAGTCAAGGATGGCGTTACCGTCCTTGACTTGATGCTTTATATACAAGTGTGCTACTGCGTGGGAAGGCTGAGCTCTAATGTATATAACCGGCACGCTCCACCGTTGGAGTCGTGATCTAGTCCCTACTGACGTCACCTATGAGTCAGGCTACCATATGGAGTGAACAGGCATAAGGGCAGAGGGTGTAAGTGGCATAAGTGTAAGAATAGAAGTGGAGTGAGGGGGAATCCCTAGGGGAATCCCTGGCATACTGTGGAGTAGTGGGGCGGTCTAGACTGTGAGTCATTCTCAGTCAGTCTGAGTCATACTGAGTCATCAGAGATCTCCGCCGGAGATCTCCGGCAAGGCCTAGATCCTTATGATGGAATGCTCTACGTCATAGGTCACGTGTCTTGTTCTTTGGTGGTTACGTGATGGCATGTCACGTGACATCTTGGGCGGGGAACCGGGCCAGATACGAACTATGGCTCAAGGCAGCTAAGTGCTGTGGCGGGGCAAGGTGGATCGCATGTGGCAATGTGCTGGCGACTAGGACAGCGAGGGAATTCGTAACAGCGGAGCAGGGAAGAGCCGAGCGAAGCGGAGCAGGGACCGTAGTGCCACCAAGTGTGACTGAGAGTGACAATGCCAAAAAAGGCAGGACCGAGCACAATGGTGCTCCACAGCAGCGACGATGTGCAGAGCAACGCGGGCAGACTGAGTGGTGCCACCGAGTGTGACTAGGCACAAGGATGCTGCGGCAGTAGCCGAGTGTGAAGCCGAGCGGGGAGGAGACGAGAACAGCCGAGCGACGCGCAGCGCAGGCAGGGGCAGCGGGCAGCACAAGCAGGAGCAGTGGGCGGTGGGCAGAGGCGGGAGTGGTGGGCAGTGGGCAGGTGAGTGGTGGGCAGCGAGCAGCACAGGTGGGAGCGGCGGGCAGCGAGCAGCGCAGGCAGGAGTGGCAGGCAGCGAGCAGTGCAGGCAAGAGCGGCGGGCAGCGAGCAGCGCAGGTGAGTGGCGGGCAGCAAGCAGCGCAGGCAAGCGGCAGGCAGCAAGCAGCGCAGGCAAGCGGCGGGCAGCGAGCAGTGCAGGCAAGTGGTGGGCAGCGAGCAGCGCAGGCGAGCGGCGGGCAGTGAGCAGCGCATGTTACAACCACGACCACCACGCGCACTAACTTGCGCACGACCCAGTCTGTGCGGGAGCTCCTGAAGCTCACAGCTGGCTAACTGACAAGACAAGGATGGAATTGGGACTCCTAGGGAGTGCCCCTGAACCGCTACGCACTCATTTGACACTATGGACACTGAACTGATACTATACAGACTGATTAGGAAGGAGGCTGCTAGCCTCATGTACGCTCGCATGGTTGCGGCACTTGCATGGCACACACATGTGCATGCATCACGCATATCACATCGGCACATCACAGAACGCTAAAGGCGTGTTCCCCTGGGTCCAGGGTGTAGTGCAGACGTGTTGCAGCATGTTGGCAGGCCGCGCGTTCACTGGACATTGAGTACTTTTGCTATTGGGTCGATCACTATGACCCTTGATCTCATACCTCATGCGCGCCCTTGATTTCTTACTGATACACTTGCGCGTCCTTATGACGCAGAGTCTGGAACCTACTAGATGCATGGGCCCTATGCCCTGACGATTACGCGGCCCTCTAGACAGGGGCCTTCACAGAACTATAAGTAGTACACTCCTTTGTGCAGTAGACTACAGACTCGACCTCTTCACAATACAGCCTACTTGAACCTAGGAATCCCTGCAGTGGGAAGCACCCCTAGGATACTCCGAACCAGACCAGACCTTCCAAGGCCACCAGTACACTCTCCCCTCCTCTCTACCCCTCTTTCTCCCCCCTGTTATAAAGGGAACTCTTTTGGCTTGGAACACCTTTGCATTGAAGTCACTTAGGAGTCACTGCGCTATCAGTGCACCTTTGTTACTTGTGCACGACAGTTGGCTTACGTCTTGAGCCATTGCAATCAAGAGGAGAACCATTGTTCAAACGTCCACAGTGCACGCAGCACTACCCTGAAGCAGGACTTGGGCTGAACCAAGTCAACAATAAGCAAGTCACTTAGAACGCCCAAGGCTGAGCGTAACAGCACAGGCGAGCGGCGGGCAGCAAGCAGCGCAGGCGAGCGGCGGGCAGCAAGCAGCGCAGGCAAGTGGCAGGCAGCGAGCAGCGCAGGCAAGAGCAGCGGGCAGCAAGCAGCACAGGCAAAGAGTGGCGGGCAGCGGGCAGCAGGCAGCATAGGCGGGAGCAGTGAACAGCAAGCAGCGCAGGCGGGAGCAGCAGGTGGCGCAGGCAGGAGCAGCAAGCAGCGACTGGCGACCGGCGAAGCAGGCGGGAGCAAGCACATTGACGAGCGGTGGGCAGAGCAGACAGGGGTGGCAGGCAGCGGGCAGAGCAGGCAGCAGCAGCAGGCAGCAGGCAGCAGGCAGAGCAGGCAGGAGCAGGTGGCGACAACGTGTGGGCTGAGCGACCCCAAACAAATAAGGAAGTACAGTACTCACTTTTTGATCCCTCTTGAGAAGCAGGAGCGGGGGTTCGAGAAGCAGGGGCGGGGGTTCGAGCGCTATGTGCACCACGTATCTTCTTTTGGAAGGGGGGCGGTGGACGAGTGGGCCAGAAGGCTGACAGGGGAAACGACCGAGGGGAGGGGAGAGAGAGAGTTAAGTAAGCATACTGTAAAGGGAAACCGTTTGGGACCAGCCCTAACGGCTGACGTGGACGGCCGCATTAAGGGCAACTTGGTTGGGGAGAACCCCCCGGGGATCACCGGCTAAGTTGTTAGTAATAGTTAGAGGTACAGGTGTCGTGTGTCGTGCACAGCATGAACTTGAACCCAAAACAGCGTGTAGCCTGCCACTACACGGTCTGATTGCGCATTGGGTGCTCATGGAAACCATCAACGCAAGCCGAATCACAGTGACAGGAAAGAAGCGTATACCCGTTGAATTGACGGGCCTCAGAAAAAACGCGATGATGACTACAAATCACCGTAGGACAGAAAGAAATAGGAATGACTAGTCTACAAAGATATGTCCAGCCTCGATCTTTCTAACTCGCTTTCTCGTTCTCTTCTTTTCCTGTGCGTGTCGTTCAGTCATTCGGTCATTATTCATTCATTGCCTTGTCGCTAACGCTGAGAGCAATATATCAAAATCCAATTTGGCAGCTATCGGTATCAAAACCGCATGTACGTCAGATTTTTTCTCGCGCACACCCACACAGACCTGATGACAGCACACACCTTTCGACATCGGCGCCATAAACGTCCGCGCCAATTCTGAGCGCTCCGTCTCAAGCCGACGCAACGCGTCCGCACCTAACCGCCACAGGACCGCGGGTCGCTCCGCCGCAACAGTTGCGTTGCGGGCGAGCCCCGCGAGTCCGGATAACTCACCCGCGAGCGTTCCTGGCACCGCGGATTCCTCGATCACGGGTCGCGAAGCGGTACAGTACGTCGCGCGCAACACCCCGGCACCAGTCACGTAAAGCCCGTCAGCCGCGTCGCCTTGCCCCAGGGCACGTGATGCGTTCAAAGTAGGGCGCGGGTTGCTCGGGGACCGCGCGATCCGCAGCGTAGGGGGAGCACGCCTGTTCAAGAGTGTTGAAAGGCCCTGGTGGTACAGCGGGCGTGCAATTCTTGTTTTTATTTTTGTTCTTGCCTGCAATGGATTAGTATCTTGTGCTGGTGAGTGTATCGAGAGATGAACCCACTGCTCGCAATGATGCGCCAGCCCGCGTCGCGTAGCTGGGCCCGTCGCGTGAATGAGGGAGTGACTCCTGCAGGTCCATGCACACGCTACCATGGCAGCCCGGAGGTGCTGTTATGATTGTCAGGGAACCTTTAATGAGGACGAGGTAGGCAGCCCGGGAGATTTCTTACCGACGGGTTTTGCTTCCTCACTGCTAGAGTCGAACCAGGCTCGTAGATACACGTTCTCCGTCCCTGCATCAGCAGTTAGTATCTCCAGGGCGTGCATTCATCGTGTGGGAATATGTTTACACTCCATCGCATCATTGAACGTCATAAACAACTCCACGTCCGGAAGCTCGACTTGCCCTGCACTGTCCAACGCTCTGAGCACTTTCCCGTCACCATCACCACAGATCACGAGAACAACACTTCGCCCAGCAGGAAGGCGCTGTACGCAAACAAAAGCCTCGGCTGCAGAGAGGTCAACACCAAGAACGCGAGAAAAATCGAGCACAAGGAAGCGGATTGGCGCGTGCACCCATGCGAGCTCGAGAGTAAAAGTGCGGATTGTCTCCTCGACGTGAGCGATAGTGCCAAAGAAGAGAAATCCCTAGAGGTGCAAAACGGTCTTCTACCGGGAGACTTCGCGGTGGTATGCACGGTGCGCGCTCGGCCGGTGCACTATCGACAATTTTCTCCTGTGTGCATGGTACGAATACTGTGACGCTGGGAATTTTGTACGACAAAGAAGAAACCTGCGCGTTATCAAAGTCAGCGTAGTGCATTTACGCAATGATCACCCGTGATGATACTCACAGCTGACGATGATCCCGAAGAGTACGCCAATGACGAACAGACAGTCATCGCTACCATGATGCTCGCAACGGTGATATACTCTGGTTTGCTCATGTGGTGACGTGGGTCCCAGAGTGCCTCCTTGACAAGATCGATTCCCAATACGAAGACCAACGCGCTGACAACCATGATCGCTGTGGCGCACGCTATAAGTAATCTCTTGACCGCCATAGTCTACATTAGATAACTCACGGATGTACGCAATCGGCGCTGTTCCGGCAAGCAACACAGCAATAGTAGCGAGAGCTAACATGAAGCCTGATGGCCGTGTGGTACTGCCTACGCGATGAAACCTGTGGGAACATCATTAGAAAACCACAGCTGAAGAGAAAAGGTGGCCGCACCCACAGAAGGGTGTTGACATAGACGAGATAATTTGGCACTGTCCCAAACAAACCGGCAAAGAAATTTGAGTATCCATGGGCGATGAGCTCCTTGTTCGTGTCGGTGTCGGTGTCGGTGTCGGTGTCGGTGTCGAGGGACACGGCTGTATGCGGTACCACCAGGATATCGCCAAGAGGGGCACGGATATACACGCACCGAGCGCGGGAGCATTCAGCGGGGGATGCAAGACGTTGAAGAATAGCAGCACAAACTGTGTGGGTAGCGTAGCCCTGTTGTTTCAGACCCAACAACCCATGTCTTGATCAGGGCTTTTTATGTTCGCCCAGGGCCAGATAATAAAATAGTGATGATAGTGAGCGGAAATTGGACGGTACAAGCAGAGTGTCTCGGAATGGTTTACTAAGGACACTAGGGCAGGGTTGTCGTGATGAGCTTAGAACAAAATCAGGACCACTCTCTGGATGCGCACCCAAGTATCGACCCCGGTGGTCGGTCGCGTTTTACTTCCCGATAAGCATTGTTGATCCGTGAAGCGAAGTAACGAGCTACTCTTTCCCACCAACACAATTCGAAGAAAAAGCAACTTTACCTGGTACGTCTCTGCCTATTTCAAGCCATGCTTACCGGCATGGTGAGACTGATAAGAAAAAGCAAAGAAGTGAGCCAGAGGACGAGAAGGAGGCACTTGGATATTCGTAGTACTTCACAGCGAAATTCACGTGGAAAGTACAGATGGGCGTCTGTGTGACCTTCCCACGATTGAGACAGCCACGTTTAACACACAATCCCAGTGCCAGTGAATTTACCGTACGCATTCCATGAGTTATCGCGTAAGACTGTGTCTGGTTCGTAACCCTTAACTATATTCCATCTCCGGTATATTCTGTCCTCCTGCTGTACTCTAGACCACATGTGTCATTCAAGTTCCTCCCTCTATTTGCCTCCCCGAGGCCCTCGCCGTTGACTAACACTGCTCCTTCATTTACCTCTGCCTCCAGGTCTAACGCTAGGGTCATGCTTCTATGTCTGTTGCTTGGTACAGTTATCATTCACATTGCGCGCCTATCGTCCATATCTATGTCACCTGACACATCGTCATGGGACTTTTTGCCTGTAACCTTACTCGTACTCGAGGCAGTACCGTGTACTGGTACCTGCCAGGGGTGAACGACTCCCTTCCTTGCCTTAATCGCCCATCGATCCCCCTAGCACAAGCTAACACCTCGCCGCCGGTCCTATGTCTCAGACATCCCCCGCTACTTCCTCAGGATCCTGTTCCAGTTTTCATACTATTTTCTGTGATGCCTTGGAGAGGTATCGCGAGAAGACGAAGGAAAACCTTGTTGTACATCCACTCATCACCGATCTCCAAAACTGCGAGCTTCCTAGCGACATTCTCACCGTCCTCGACAAGAAGTACCACGTTCAAGATTTCATTCAGTGTCAGAGCGGCGATAAGACATCTGAACAGTGCCTCAACGCAACATTTACCGTCATCACTTCGTTTTCTGCTGCCATTGGTGAGGGCATTGGTCTGGTAAGTATCAAAGGTCAAGTTGTGAATCACCAGTCATCAAATACTTGTTTTCCAGGTATTCCCAGCCGCGAAAGTCATTTTTGCCGGAATCGGTGTCCTTCTCATAGTGAGTATTTTCGTTAGTTTGTGCAGACTATTCTGACACCAAGATTTATTAGGCAGCCAAGGATGTTGGCGCAGATAAAAATGCGCTCGTCGACATCTTTGGGCGTATAGAAAGCTTTTTCAGACGCCTAGAGATTTACACCGAAGTGCCACTGACTAATGTGATGAAGGAATTGGTTGTCCAGATAATGGTTGAAGTTCTCGAAGTTCTGGCTGTCACGACGAAAGAGATCAAGCAGCGATTCGCAAGTGAGTTGGTCGTTGTGGATATGCGACAGTTGATGCATCCGCATTCAGAAAAATACGTGAAGAAACTGATAGGAAGAACGGATATCAAAGATGCGCTAAAGAAGCTAGACAAACTGGCACATGAGGAGGCTCTGATGGCGAGTGCAGAAGCAGTGAGGCTTGGAAGAAGCATCGACGACAAAACGGACAAGGTCATTGATGGTGCGCAATCCGTGTGTGATTTGTCTCCGTCGTTGTCCTTAACATTTCGAGAGTAGCGATGCAACAGATCGAGGACAATTTAGGTGGTCTGAGTTCGTGATCTTCTAGCCTGGGTGTTACCGGATAGAATGGCTAAAAATATTACAGGAGGCCAGCTGCAAATCAATTCTCAAAAATGGCTGTCTCCTCCAGATCCGTCGATAAATTTTAACACTGCACGCAAAGCTTATCACGATGGGACTGCCACATGGTTCACTCAAGGTATAATCTTCAAGCGTTGGAAAGCCTTAGGTTCTGAGAACTTGCTATGGGTTCATGGAAAAGGTATACTCTTCTACTTAAAGCCCCTTGGTCCTTGCTAATGCCTCCCTGTCTTGATAGCAGGCTCGGGGAAAAGTATCCTTAGGTACGTTTGTTCACCCACCTGCTGCTCTAAGGGAACCCATATCTTTGCCAAGCTCGGCGATCATTCAGGATGTATCCGACGCGGGGACGTCCTATCTAATATATTTCTTCTTCGACTTTAAGGACACCGCAAAACAGGATAACCGTGCTTTACTCTCCTCCTTCCTCATCCAACTCTCCGCTCAATCCAATCCATGCTTCAAAATTCTTTTCGACATCTACTCCAAACACGATGATGGTTTACGGCAACCCAGCGAGGGCACACTTTTAGAATGCCTTAAAGACATGCTTAGAGCTTTGGGACAAGCGCCAATTTATCTCATCGTCGATGCTCTCGACGAAAGCCCTAACGCTTCAAAAGCTCCAGGGTCTCCGCGCTCGCGTCAAGAGGTCTTGGAGGTGGTGAAGGAACTCGTCGAGTTGTGCCTTCCAACGTTGCATATCTGTGTAACGAGTCGCCCCGAGTTCGATATCAGACATTCTCTTGAAAACCTGGCATCTTTCAAAGTTTCTCTGCACGACCAAGACGGCCAGAAGCGAGATATCGCCGAATATGTCCGCTCTGTCGTTTATTCGGACAAGGAGCCAGTGATGATGAAGTGGGGAGAGGATGTTAAACACTTGGTCATTGAGACGCTCTCCGACAGAGCTGACGGAATGTACGAGTGTCGTTCTATATTCATAACGCTTTCTCAGACGGTTATTCAGGTTTCGTTGGATTGTGTGTCAGCTGGATACGCTGCGAGAATGTCTCACAAGAAACGTGGAACGAGTCCTCAACGAATTGCCCGAATCTCTCGACGAAACGTATGCACGGGTGCTACGAGAGATCAGCAAGTCAAACCGAGAAGATGTTTTTCGCCTGTTGCAATGTCTCGTAGTGTCTAGGCGCCCACTTCATGTCGAGGAGCTCGCGGAAGTCCTCGCGGTTGACTTCGATAGCGATAAAGGGATTCCAAAGTTGAAACCGGACTGGCGGTGGGAAGACCAAGAGCAAGCTCTTCAGGCAGCATGCTCTAGCTTGATTGCCATTGTCGACGTCGGTGGTTCGCGGGTGGTGCAATTCTCACACTTCTCGGTAAAGGAGTTCCTGACGTCACCTCGCCTTGCTGTTTCGAGTGGAGACGTCTCGCGGTATCATATTTCCCTCTGTTCTGCTCACAGGATCCTCGCACAAGCTTGCATAGGTGTCCTACTGCGGTTGGACGATCGCGTTGCCAAGGATAGCACTGTGAAGAGCTTTCCTCTGGCGGAATATGCTGCCGAGCACTGGGTCAAACACGCGCAGTTCGAGAATGTGTCGTCACACATACGGGAAGGGATGGAAGATATTTTTAACCCGGACAAACCACATTTTGCGGCATGGCTCAGGTTGTACGACATAGACTTCGAGCCCTCCAAACCCCACTTTGTCCACTACACAGGGAAATACCAGGCAACTCCCCTATATTATGCCGCTCTCTGTGGGTTTTATGACTTGATAGGACCCCTCATCGTCAGTCATCCTCAGCATGTGAATGCTCATGGCGGTCTCCACCACACCACACCACTGGTAGCAGCATTGGCGCGGAACCACTTCCAGATCGCAGATTTACTCCATCAACACGGTGCAAACGTTGAGGTCCGGGGGCCTGCTGAACGGACACCACTGCTTTCTGCAGCTTACTATGGATGCACCGAAATTGTGCGGTGGCTACTCAACCATGGTGCGGAGACGAACGCTCAGGACCACTTAAGCTACATGGCGCTGCATTCGGCAGCTGTCACAGGAAACGTCGAGGTTGCTCGGATTTCGCTCGAGCACAAAGCAGATATCAATGCTCTGTGTCTCCCGGGCTCAACTCCGTTCCACATAGCATTGCAAATGGGTCACCTCGATTTCGTTCGATTATTGCTTAGCTACGGTGCGGATGTGGACGCACGGGATCATCGCAACTTGACCCTGTTGCACCGTGCCTCCGAGAGAGGGAAGATAGAGGTCACGCGCCTGTTGCTTGAGCATGGTGCGGATGTAGAAGCAGAGGATGACAGGGGCAGGACCGCATTCCATATAGCGTCGTCTAAAGGACATCACGATATCGCGAAACTGCTGTCAGAGCATGGCGCCAAGTGAGGGCACATTGTGGCGTTTACAGTTCTTAGGCTAGGCTACAAGTACTTAAGCATAGGAATACTGCATCGTGATATCTTCTCGCCGTTTTTTTGTATTTCTATGTGCGACAATTTATGTTAGCTGCCGAATCAGTTCTATCGCACGAAGGCAAACCACCCCAACTGCTCAAGTCAGCATAGGCCTCTGGTGGAAAATAGAGATGCAAGCGACACTGAATATATGGGTACACCTGTGCGAGGCAGTGTGAGTTCATCCTCTCCAACAAGTGAGAGCGACTGTCGCGACTCGGAAACCATTCAAGTGCTAGACGCAGGGCAGATTCAAGACGTCGATGAAATCAAGTCGAGGGTGGCAGCTGTGTACACCCTAGAGTGAGCATCATGATAGAAGACTCGGACGTGTGGGTATATACAGCGACATTGGAGTTTTTGTCGGGCCTGCCACGGCCGTACCTGCATGTCGGTGAAAGCAGACCCACTCTCAACACGAGGTCAGCAGCTGAAGTTCTCGTGGCTTGCTTGCAGGGCCCGGCTCGGCTCAATAGTCCCGGCTTAGGCTCGGCTTACTAGTCAGGCTAGGCTCTCCTACCTAGGGTGAGAGGACTCTCGGCCGCGGCTCAAGCGGGAAAACGCGTCAACGTGGTACTGTACGACTCTTTCATCTCCTCTTTCGCTCCCTGATGCGAGCGGTAGGGCTTGTTTCTCGCCGCTTACCCCTTCCCTCGCGTCCACCCTCCGTCGCCCGAAACACGAGCGGGACTCATTCTCGGCAATTTCTCGCCGCCTACCCCATCTCTAGCGGTGCGCCCTTTGCAACTTTACTCTTTTTGTTTAGGGCTCTCTTGAGTCTCTTCTCGCTGCTCACCCCCTCCTTCGCCTCAAACGCGAGACGGAGGGACCATCTCTCCTCCCTTGGCCGAAACGTGAGCGGGAGGGCCCGATCCTTGCCACCCACCCCCTTCCTTGCCTCAAACGCACTGTCACTGCGCCAGCACCATCACCACGGCCGCGCCAGCGCAGTCACTGTGGCTCAAGGGGGAAAATGCGTAAAGTGGTAGGTATGTTTCTTTCATCTTCTCTTTCACTCCCTGATGTGAGCAGTAGGGCTTACTTCTCGCCGCTTACCCCCTCCCTCACCTCAAATGTGAGATGGAGGGAGGTTTCTTGGTCTGTCCACCCTCCCTTGCTCGAAACACCAGCAGGAAATTGGGCCGGGCCTTGTAAACCACTATGTTGAACCGAATAGCTCCGAGAATCTGATCGGCTATACAATATCGCATTTATATGAACGCCGAGAGGAGATACGGAATGAAAGTATAAGACCGAGCCAGCAAGGGGTAACATATCGTCAAAAGCAACTTGTACAGTGAGTAACATGAGGCACGCCGTGGAGAAGACTCGGAAAAATAGAGATGAGATGATGAGAAAGAAGTTGTGGATCAAGCCCGTCGTGGTTGGTGGTTGAGGGGCGTACCAATATGGGAAATAACTCCCGGGAGCATATTTACTGTTATCATGTTGGCTTGGTCACACTGGCACCTCAATTTGTTTTCGTCATCTGCCGTCACATTGAGCCTTGATATACCCCTCGAAGATAAAGGACACTCAGGACTTACAAAGTCCGTTACTGGCACGGCATTCCCGATAAATTACGGCTGTATGTCGCGTTGACCTGGACGATCAATGTCGCAAGAGGATGGCACTGTGTAGAGGGAACGGCGCGAAAGCTCCATGGCTATATCAGGGACGGACATGTCTAACTGGTATGGATGATGAGGGGCCTCTATGTTATTAAAGAAGTTTGGAACGCGAGAATTGTCATGGGTATCGAACGCTGCATCATTCGGTGCCAAGTTTGGGAGCGAAACGGAGGTCACTTGCGGGACTGCTGTAACTGAGCCCAGGGGAAGGAACCCTGGACCGGGAGTCAGTTGATCAATTTGCGATCCGGGAGAGGCTTGCGCCACCCGTGGGTCTTCAGGAAGGAGGTTACCAGGAGCTAGAGCCGAGACAGATGAAAATGGCATGCCGGGTATGATGGAAGGAGGGACAACACCGAGATCCGTATTGTGTGGCGTGGCGACGGTATTACTTGATAGGGGGGTGGCGAGTAGCCGAGCGATGGATGTCGAAGCTGCCGGGGTGGAATGAAGGTCAAACTCTGAGCTCGGCGCGGGCGAGATGGTTGGGGTGTGGGCGGGACCTTGTGTTGCAGTGGCGGTCGCTGATTCGAGTGAGATGGCAGGAAACTGGTTGTTTTCAAGATTGACGGGTGGAGTGAGGTGGGATGAGTCGGTGATTGTAGTAGCCTGAGGCATATCGTGCAGCGACGGCTCGTCTGCAAAACATAGACGACTACGGTGTGGGGTGAGCGTGGGCAGGAGTGACATGTCCGGCTGAAGGGCTGATGGTGGTTAGGACGGGGTCGGGATGCAGGACATTGGGTAAAATGGCAGAGGAAGCGTGAACTGTCTTTTCTGGTGCGCCAACGACGGGGTCGTGTATGTGGGAGGCATGGCCTGGGATTTTGCACAACGGGTATGAGGATCGTTGGTACAGAAGGTCGTCATAATCATCAGTGGAAGCAGAGAACGCAGTCGGGGCAGAATCGGTGCCTTGATGTAACGCGACGTAAATGTGGCGAATGTATCTGAGAATAAAGATATGAATCTCATTAGCCGGGTTCTTCCACGCTTCTAGAATAATTTTGTTCCACAAGGCACAGAAGTCGTTCTGTAGGCCAGGAAGAGTATTCTGGATGTCGAATCCGGAAATTGCTCGCAGAATGTCTGACAGCGCAAGGAGGATATGGTCATTTCTGTCAAGATCAAGATAGGAGTGGAAGAACTGGCGAGTGATGTGGATTAAGTTGCCAAGTAGCACGCTGTCGCCATGGGCGAGGTAGTCTCGAAGCACGTCTTCTGATACGTATAATTGGCCCATAACGAGCGCTTTCCAACGGTAATCGCGTTCCTCTGGCATGCTTGCAATGATGCCAGCAACTATCCCTTGTGCACACAGAGCAGAGCCTTCGTTTTTTCTATTGCCCCGGCTTCCCAATGATAGGCCGATTTCAACGGATCGCAATACTCCATCCATGCCTCCGTCAAAATTGTATCCAAGGATCGAGTAAATTGCACTGGGAAGGCGTGCTGAATCGGCGGCCTTCACACAGGTCGTGAGCCGCTTTGTTTTGATCCTCTCTGAGAAGGAACTGGATGTCAGAGTATGATGCCAGAATCGAGTGAAGGCAAATGACAACCCCCGATCATCCATTTCGGCGAGAATTCCTTTGGGATCGTCGACCACTTCGGAGCTACAGAAGCCAGGGATACACCCAAAGAACTCTTCCAGTTCGTGATCTTCATCCAGAGCGTCGAATGTCCGTCTCAACACACGACGGTCAATTTCCGCCGACGATGCCGAAGCAGTTTCTTGCGCCGTCTTCACTACACCCCACCAGAGCCGTTCGCGATAAGTGTCCATCAAATTATCAAAGCGCTCCGAGGTTGTTTGGCTTAAGTAGCGAGAAAGTGTGATGAAGCGGAGTATACCGAAGACTCCATATGACACGCCAGTATAAGCCCTCAAGGCTGACGAAGAAAGAGGTGTATAGTAGGGGCTGTCTGGACGGAAGATTGGCACCAACGTGATACATCCATACATCCCTACCAAAAGCTCGACCCACCCAACCACGATACTGAAGACGGTGCGGTGAATGTTGAACAAGAATACGAGGAGACCAGAAAAGAGGAACAGTGAAATGTCCAGCAAGGTGGGTAACGTTTCAACAGTCTTGGGCTCGGCAAGAAACGCACGGGTCCGTGCTCGCTCGTGTGGACTGTATCGTGGCCGTTGGGTGACCGTGAGGTATCGACGTGCCCACTGCTGTAACAATGTCGCTAGTAGAGCACATGTAAGACTGATCGCCAAGCTCAGGAACCAGAGTGAGTTGACCCAAATTGCGTATTTCGGCGGAGAGAACGGAGGTGGTTTAGCTGGAGCAGCAAGGATTGATGCACGGGATACGTTGGGATCGGCGAGCAGCCGATAGATGTTCGCAAGATAGAATTCCGAGTTATCTTGCGGACCAGGTCTCAGATCCTGAATAGAGACTGAGGTTAATGCCGCGACTGTAGCAGAGAGTAGACCAGTCTACAACGTTCAGGTTAGCCGCTGCGCCGTGACTGCGGTATGGAGACTAATATAGAACTCACGAAAACGACGATGCAGTCCCTGTCCTTTTGCCAAAGATCGATCATTTTATTGTCTTCTTGCTCTGCAGCCTCCACATACATATTGAAAAGAGGCCCTGAGCCATCAGAAAAGACGGACTGCCCCTGCGACGTTGGATATTGTGTTGACTGAGGGACATTCTGCCGCCGGAGGTGACCACCTATAGGCGAGGATGAAGTTGATGAGAATAGAGCCGAGTGGGGGATAACATACTAGTCTCAATCCTCCCCCCGTATATACTATCCCCCATGGGGATCGCTTGATGGGAATCTTGGGACATTGAAGGGTTGAAGGGTTATAGTAGAACGGATGGAGCGTAAGACGAGGTTGGGGATATTCCTACCAGGAACTCGAAGGGTATCAGAGCCAACCAGTACTGTAGCCTGCCACTGCCCACGTTGAGAACATGATGAAGTCATTGAGCGCTAAATTTAGGGATCAGGCGCCCAAGGGTTGATTTTCAACACAACACCTCAGCATCGATTTATAAGATAGATAAACTAGTTTCCCAACCATTTACTCGTGGTGACTGGAAGAAGGAATCCAGCGCGGCAAAGCACCCCCGCCGATACCACCCGCGATGCCGCTGGCAAAGCGCCCCCACCAACACTCTCGGGGCCTTGCGAGTCGGCAGGACCACAGGGAACATAAAATTGGAAGATCCTCACCGCGGCGTTTTATGGCGTCATAAATCGTGACTGCTTCAAGTTCGTCAAAGTGATAGTGAGCGGCATTTCGGAAGCCTAGATCGTGGTGTGGATGCCCGTGACGTACTGTATCGCGCATAGAAAAGTCTAACACAACCCAAATTCTCTGGCGTGCCATGAGCTATTGGGCCAATCATGGCGGCTTTTACCCAAGCGCGCTCGAACGAACAGGGGCAAGACTGCGAACTCTCAGACAGGAGCATAGATCAAGACATTTAGAAAACCCAGAGCTAAAACTTTTCCAGGAATCAGAATAAGGAAGTCTTGCGTGATACATTGAACAAGCTCGTTGGTCCGAGAAATCTGTATGGCACTGCTTGTATTTGACATAACTGTACTAGTAAGATAGCCAGGTAATATTCCCCTACACGTCCAAGTCACCACAGGCATGAGATGTAAGCAAGACATGGGATATCGTACTCCACCAAGTTGTAGTCATAATCATCAAGATGAGGAGGCCGGCGCTCCTTGGTAAACATAGTAGGAAACTTGCACCGAGTGGATAGCAAGCTCGCCAAAGCTCTGACACGTCGCCTCAGGGGATCGACGAGCCCACGCGGCCTAGGTGCAGTATGCACAGAGGTCGCGCTGGAACTTGTACTTGTTTCGTCCACCGTCACCGCAAAAATGATTTCAACCCAGTCTTCGAAAATACAGTCGTGTCTCCGACGGCCTTCAACCCCACTTTTGTCTGGCGGTGCCTGAAACACTGCAATGGCGTCGGTCGAGTGTGCAGAAGGATATGATTCCTCAGAAGTTGAGGGGAATGGTACGCGGCTATAGGAAGACGATTGGAGCATGTTGAGTGAGCTGCGCGAGCCACTACCTGGGCCATCATTTCCATTCGTCACTGTTGTTGATTGCGAAAAGTTCCCGACAATGTTCGAGAGAGGAGGGGCAACATGTAAGAGATAATCCTGACTTGCGGTACGTTCATCTTGACGGCGCCGAAAAGAAGGGGGATGCCGCAAATGACTGCATGAAGGATGTTGAGAACGTGACATTAAATTTACGCCACGTGGGTGTGGCTGATGATCATGAGTGCTAGAACCTTCGCCGTCGTATGGTGCCTTAATTTTGGCGTATGTGTTGCTCGCATAGGGACGAAGGCTGGTCTGGCAGCTGGGAACTGTGTGCGGCGATGACATGCTACGAACCCTCGCATCGAGTCGGCCCATGAAATGGGATACGGTGGAACTGGAGCTTGAAGGGGGAGCACAGGGCTCGTGCTCGGAGAGCAGGACAGGCAATTTCTCGTCCATGCTATTCTTGGGCATGAGAGAACCAGGTGGGCGATGAGAAGTTGAAATGCTAGTACCTGTGATGGGACATCACATTCAGACTCACTTTCTGTAAGTGGTAGTATAGAGATCACCTACTGAAGATGCTTTTATGTTCTCCTTGCCTATTGCCCCTTCGCCTGCGCGACTGCCTTGTATCCCGTCCAAGAGAAGCAAAGCCGCACCGAACCCCATCAGCCAGATTTTCCAGCGAGGCGTTAGAGTCAATCATTGAGATGGTCGTTTCAACGTGACGTGCAGTACAAGTCGTTACAGGCATAGAGGGACGTCAGTCCATTTGTTGTGGTATGAGGCATATTTATATATACTGTAGCGGCCGAACGAGACGCGGGATCTTGGCGTGGTAGCTAGCGCCTAATACACGGCTAGACAAACATCAACATCAACATTAACCGGTGAAATTGAGAAAATTCTAGCCCATACTGTATTGTACCGTACTGTATCCGAGTCGCATGGAGTAGAGCAGGGAGCGAACTGTCTGTTTGCAATATCAGAGAACGACACACCTCTAGTAAAAAGCCAGCACACGATTCCAGGAAAGGGCGGCCAAAAGCCTGCTACCTATCCAGTTTTAGAAAGTCCGCCGAGAGAGTTAGGTATCGTGGTGTCGTGATGATCCGCCTCTGTATTGTACAGCACTGGAAGACGACTCGATGACTGGCTACTAGCGCGTCGCGCGTCTTAGCCCCGAACTTGGAGATTTGGGCTACAAATCGGTAAGCTTCTCGCCCCGTTACTGTTCACCAGGGTGACTCGTGCTGGTACTAAGGAGGCGGAGTAGGTTAGCCCCTTTTGGTGTTCTACTGTATCATTGCTCCAGTGAGCTTTCGAGATGTCGACCTCCACGACAGCTGGCTTGAATAGGGCTAGCCTGAGTTCCACGATCGGTTTCAAGCCACGACGGCAAATCCAATATGGGAGCTAGCCGCGTTGATAGTTACGGCTTTCGTTGTTAAGGTTACGTCACGGTCTAACTTAGTGTTCTAGCCTACTTTGGGTAGTTACTGTAAAGTACCGCAATAGTCGTGATAGAGTTGAGCCCCAGGCCCCCCGGGCCAGAGGCCTTGAACACCGCGACTGAGGTCCTGGAGTGATGATCATCCTTCCAGCCTGAGGTGACCAGGTGGCAACGCATTCAATTGCCAGGGATACTACGCGTGCAGTGCCAGTGACCTCAGCAGAGGCTATTGCTAAGTTAAACAGCTCTCGGTCTCTCACCTCGGTCGCAATCCACAACCCCTACTCAATACTGAATTGGCAAGTTCCGAGATTTGGCGCACTCGAGCTTACTCTCCTCCCCGGTCCGCTGGCCGAAGAGTATGAGTCATGCCGTCTCATAATGGCTGATACCGTGTGCCAGTGCAGGTCACCAGCGAGTTCTAAAAACGTCATTTCATGAGTGTATCCGTATGCATTCTATTCCCTGAAGCATGGCGGCACACTACGATCCTCGGGGCCACGGAAGCACTGCCAGTGGCAGTACGTGACTCAGGAACTTAGTTGATGTCCATACTAACTCAAGTTCCCTTTCGTCGTTTCTCTGGATTGGACACCAGCAAAAGGTCTCAGGCTGCGTACTGTGACGCCTATATCCAATCCAAAGTGGCAGAGTTTTATGGTCGCACCACTGTCTACGGCTGCCGGGGGCTTACCTCTAGAGACAACCATGCTCGATAATGGCTTTCATTCAGCAACACGCGTCCTTTAAAGTACCGCAGATCCATAAAGAGGCGGCGGTAGTGCGTCACTAAGCTGGTCGCCACGTTACTTCCATCACCGTCGTTGCCCTTCGGATGTGATTCCGAGCCGGGTTCCTAATGTTTGGAGAGATGAGCGCATTTTCCCTAACCCACAAATGTTGGCTGCTCTCATTCCCTAGCTCTCCGGGTCAGTTAACCCTCAGGGGTGCCTAGGTGCCAGGTGCTGTCGATGTTCACAGGGACGTTCAAGAAGGTGAATCACAAGCTTATTTTTTCGGAAGATCTTTTGCCCACTCTACAGTAAGTCTTGTGTGGCAAACACAAATGAGGGATAACTTACCACTTGCTACAGGGTTAGCACCTATTGGGCAGCTAAATTCCCACTACAACCGAAGAATGTGCGACAGAGGGAACTGCAATACCAGAACTTGCCACAGTAGAATGTGCAACGCCAGACCCTACCACCCTCACCAGCAGAACCTATAATGCCCAGGTTCGAACCTGCAACAACAGCAAGTATCGGGTGACTGTCCACCGTTTCCTGACTGTTTTCCACCTCCCGGTTGTCCATTATCTCCTGGCCCTCCACCATCCCCCGGCTGTCCAGACAATTTTGGTTGGCCCGGGGAAGGTACCAACAGGTGTATAGGCTCTGTGCGAGCGGGCTGAGTGTTTATGGGTGCATCGGGTTTCCCGGCTATCGGAGGTCCCATTCTTGAGATGCCACCTCCCGGCTGTTCACCCTCTCCAGCCTGCCCAACAGCCTGCCCATTTGACCGAGTCGACTCCGACCGACGGGGCTCAGCCCTGCTTGGAATACCTGGAGGCGTCGTATCACTAGAGGGTGCTTGAGCAGAAGATTGTCGAAGCGACTTCGATCGACTCGAAGGTATCAATTGGTGACTCGGCACTGCGTGACCTGGCATGGGCGCAGCATTTTCTACGGCTGTCGGAGACCTCTCCCTTGAGATGTCCATGCTCAATGATGGCCCTCTTTCGACGACAAGGTCTCCTTGGTTTTGACCCACCGCGAAGGGATAAGGAGCCAGCGGAAGCACATCATTAGGGCTGACACTATGTTCCTCCGTTGGCTCTGGTGGTGGTGGGGTGGGTTCTGGGCTTCGGCCCTGCGTGCTTGGACTTCCACGAGAGTCTCACAAGGGAATCAGTAAAACAGCAATATGACAGATTTCCGTGTACGCATACATTTCTTCTGCTCCCTTCTATCACCGGAACTATCCAGGGTGTCCCTAGCTTTTTTGACCTGCATTTCAAGGGGAGTGGGAGGGAGACGTGCTCCAGTGTTCGCACCATGGACCGTCCTGTCGTTGTGTGAAGGCACTCTGGCAACATGGTTGAGTGGAGGTAACGGTACAGCAGGAGGCTTGCACGGGAGTTCCGTTCTACTCAAGGTTACCACAGAGTCTTGAGGGGCAACGGGTATAGCTGGGGGGTGCTGCTGGCTCAATGGCGACGTTTTCGACCGCCTTATGGAACGAGGGTTCCCGACGCCGTGACGTTGCGCCGCCCGGGGGGCTGTACTGGAGGACTTGGAGACGGATATGCGGGGCGCGCGATGGCGTCGTTGGTCACCTGCACCAGCGGGAGGCTGCGGCAAACGGCTCTAGTAAGGATCTCGAGTCAGGGGACTGGGGTGTTTGCGGGGGGCACACCTGGGCATCTTGATGCAGTGCGTCTGGCTCCGCATAGAGCTCGCTGGTATATGTGGACCGAGCTTCCGACCGAAGACTCCCTGAGGCTGTCGCTGGGACAGGAGGCGGTCGACGAGGTGAGGGGCGTGCCCCCTCGGTCCGCGACGGCCGCCTTGGCTCAGCCGCCGCGGAGATAGCGCTCAGGCTCGTGGCACCCTCGGGCTCGGCGTGCCTACCCGGAAGACTCCTTCTGGCGACGACTCCCGCAGGAGACGGTCGAACCTGCCTCATCGCTTCTTGTTGGGCTGCCACATGAGATCCCGGTTCCGTCATTCCGCCATCGCTACTCCGGCGTGTGTTCCCGGCGTTTGAGGGGACAGAGCCAGACCGCGCGCCTGAGCCGGACCTGGGTTCGCCCAGGCGAGTTGGTGAGCTGGGAAGATCTTTGTCTGGTCCGCCGGTGGTAGGCATGGGAAGGAAGATGTTGAGGTTGTGCGGGGTGAATATGGTCGCCTGAAATATACGGCTGGGAGGACTGGTACAGTGCTATGTCGCAGAGGATCGACGTGCCGCACCGATTACTCGTGGCTTGCTGCATGCCGGGCGTTGTGATGTGATTTGGGCGGCTGTACTCAATGAGGTCGGAGGTCAGGCAAGTACGGCAATCAAAGGTAGCACGGTAACACGGTAGCACGCTCAACACGCGAGAGGACAGGGTTGCAAAAGATGTCTCGTTTGTGCGTTGGGACTGGGTTATCGTTATTTGTTATTTCAAGCAGGACCTTTCAGGTACTAGTCACTGGGCTACGCTCACTAATGCTTGCACGTGCGATATACACGTACCATCCCACGTGGTCGAACGGTTCGCAGCGCATCGTGTGTCGTGCACAGCATGGCGTGTAGCCTGCTACTACACGGTCTGGCTGCGTATTGGCTGCTCATGGAAACCATCAACGCAAGCCGAATCACAGTGATAGGAAAGAAACGTATACCCGTTGAATTGACGTGCTTCAGAAAAAAAAACGCGATGACTACAAATCTCCGTACAGAAATAGGAATGACTAGTCTATAAAGATATGTTCCAGCCTCGATCTTTCTAACTTGATTTTCTCGTTCTCTTCTTTTTCCTCTGCGTGTCGTTCAGTCATTCATTCGGTCATTATTCATTCATTGCCTTGTCGCCAACGCTGACAACAATATATCGAAATCCAATTTGGCAGCTGTCGGTACCAAAGCCGCACGTACAGCACGTCAGATTTTTTTCTCGCACAGACCTGACGACAGCACGGACCTTTCAACACCAGCGCCGTAAACGTCCGCGCCAATTCTGGGCGCTCCGCCTCAAGCCGACGCAACGCGTCCGCACCTAACCGCCACAGGACCGCGGGTCGCTCCGCAACAACGGTTGCGTTGCGGGCGAGCCCCGCGAGCCCGGATAGCTCACCCGCGAGCGTTCCTGGCACCATGGATTCCTCGATCACGGGCGTGTGCGCTGCGAAGTGGTACGTCGCGCGCAACACTCCCGCGCCAATCACGTAAAGCCCGTCAGCCGCGTCGCCTTGCCCCCAGAGCACGTGCCCCTTGGGCACCGTCATGCGTTCAAAGTAGGGCGCGAGTTGCTCGAGCACCGCGCGATCCGCAGCGTAGGGGGAGAACGCCTGCTCAAGAGTGTTGAAAGGCTCTGGTGGTACAGCGGGCGTGCCATTCTTGTTTTTATTTTTGTTCTTGCCTGCAGTGGATTAGTATTTTGTGCTGGTGAGCGTATCGAGAGATGAGCCTACTGCTCGCCATAATGCGCCAGCCGGCGTCGCGTAACTGGGCTCGTCGCGGTGAATGAGGCAATGATTCCTGCAGGTCTATGTACACGTTCTCATGGCGACCCAGAAGTGCTATTTAATGATTGTTAGGGAGCCTTTAGTGGGGGATGAGGTAGGCAGCCCGGGAGATCCTTACCGACGGGTTTTGCTTCCTGACTGCTCGAGTCGAACCAGGCTCGTAGATACACGTTCTCCGTCCCTGAATCAGCACTTAGTATCTCCAGGGAACGCACTCATCGTGTGGGGGTATACTTACATTCCATCGCATCATTGAACGTCATAAACAACTCCACATCCGGAAGCTCGACTAGTCCTACACTGTCCAACGCTCTGAGCACTTTCTCGTCACCTGCACCACAGATCACGAGCGCAACTCTTCGCCCAGAAAGAAGGCGCTGTACGCGAACGAAAGCCTCGGCTGCAGAGAGGTCAACACCAAGAACGCGAGAAAAATCGAGCACAAGGAAGCGGATTGGCGCGTGCACCCATGCGGGCTCAGCGACAAGGGTACGGATTGTCTCCTCGACGTGAGTGATAGTGCCAAAGAAGAGAAATCCCTGGAGGTGCAAAGCGGTCGTCTGCCGGGAGACTTCGCGGAGGTATGCGCGGTGCGCGCTCGGCCGGCGCACTGTCGACAATGTCGTTTCTCCTGTGTGCATGGCACGAATGCTGCGACGCTGGGAATTTTGTATGACAAAGAAGAAACCTGCGCGTTATCGAAGTCAGCGTAGTCCATTTACGCAATAATCACCCGTGATGATACTCACAGCTGACGATGATCCCGAAGAGTACGCCAATGACGAAATCCCAGACAGTCATCGCTACCATGATGCTCGCAATGGTGATATACTCTGGTTTGCTCACGCGGTGACGTGTGTCCCAGAGTGCCTCCTTGACGAGATCAATTCCCAACACGAAGATTAGCGCGCTGACAACCATGATCGCTGTGGCGCACATTATAAGTAATCTCTTTGACCGGTATAGTCTAGATTAGATAGCTCACGGATGTACGCAATCGGCGCTGTTCCGGCAAGCAACACAGCGACGGTAGCGAGAGCTAACATGAAGCCTGATAGCCGTGTGGTACCGCCTACGCGATAAAACCTGTGCGAAGATCATTAGCAAACCACAGCCGAAGAGAAAAGGTGGCTGCACCCACAGAAGAGTGTTGACATAGACGAGATAATTTGGCACTGTCCCCAACAAACCGGCAAAGATATTTGAGTATCCATGGGCGATGAGCTCCTTGTTCGTGTCGACGTCCGTGTCGAGGGACACGGCTGTATGCGGTGCCATCAGCATATCACCAAGAGGGGCACACATATACACGCACCGAGCGCGGGAACATTCAACGGGGGATGCAAGACGTTGAAGAATAGCAGCGCAAACTGTGTGGGTAGCGTAGCCCACAGCGGCCCCCACCTCGTCTTCGTGAAACCTACGCTCGGTCAGTCAAAGTAGCCCTCAGAGTGAAGTGGGACCCACCGAAGTAATTATAGAACCGATACCACTTCTCCTCGCTCCTCGCAGCCTCAAATAGCCACCGCTCTCTCCTGAGCGTGTCCAAGTCGAACCCTGCGCTCAAAACGACGATGTAAAACACCGCCGGTATTATCAGAAAATCTGTATAGAAACGAACGGAACGGAACTGATGAGTTTATCCTTGACCACAGAACAACAAAGAAAGTGCGCACAGGTCGGAAGGATGAGCTGATGGTGCCACCGTGATGTAATGACCCTTAATAGCGCTGCGAGGGCAAACGCCGGGGCCCAGAGAACTAAATTCGAGCCGCGCAAAAAGAACAGGAGTGTATCCAGTGAGAGTGAAAATTCGTCATCTTGCAGCCGTGTTGAAACGTTTAGACCGGTGATGATGAGGAACACGCCGACACCACCGATGCAACCAACGAGGATATGCCGCGGGAAGAAGCCGATGAGTGAGCCAAGTCGGAAGAATCCGAGGAGGAAGAACGTCAGGCCTGCCAAGTCAAACGAAGAAGCACGTCAATCAACGGACATTCCAGTTGGTATGTCATACCGGTGAGCAGGCTTGAAAACACGAAGGCCACTAGCGTCGTGGCCACGATCTCGCGCTTGTTGGTCTCGCCTATATCCTGCGCGATACGGGCGGCCATGATATGAAAGAAAGGCTGTGTAGATGGTATGACCTAGTGCCTTAATGGCCGACGGATAGGGATGACGCACCACCACCTCAATCATCATGCTGCCATTCGCGCCGGGAAAACCAGACGCGCCAGCGGAATAGATGAGCTGAGATACGATCGTACTGTCCGAAACCGTCGAAAGTAAGCCAGCGAACCAAAGAAGGAAATGTGACGTACGAGACAAAGAACATTGATACACCCATGGCGCCAAGGTCAATAAAGACGCCCGTGGCAGGAAAGATTATCATGCCATCTAATATCACGTGATAGTGATCAGGGGAATACACGAACGATCGGCCAACGCAAAACGTGGCGTACATGATATACCATCGAGTATATTTAGCAGTAATCCAAGGACGACAGCAGGCAAAGAGCGCGCAACCTCTGTCATGGTCGATTTGGCACGGGCGACCCACTTGTGCGATGCGTAGTGAGAGGATGGAAAAGAGGGAAACGGAAGGAGGGGTGTGCGTTCTGTGAGAGATCGAGGCGAGGCTGTCGGGCATGGCGATGGCAGGAATGTGTGCTGCGGCCGGTGCAGGGCAGGAGTTGGTTGTGAAACGATTGGTGTGTGAGTATCCCCCTCTTCCTCGGCAGCACGCTCCCGTGACGGGCTGCGGCTGCCGTGCCGGGCCATGAGGATACTCAAGTTCGATTGCGGAGGGGGCTGCGAAGGTCGGGCGTCGAGCGTTGACGTCGACTCTGTCAAGTTAAACAACGATGAGGATGGAGTCTCAGCGCGTTCACGTGGTTGCTCCAATGGGAGGGAGCGAACAGACTCCGAGGGTGGGGGGAAGATGAATGCGGGCGTGGGGAGCTCAACGTTGTGCATCATAAGACCCTCGGAGTCGGGAACGAGGGGAGTGGGTGGGCGGACGCGGACGGTACCGGAGGGAGGCCGAGGGAAAGAAACACCTGACAACTGCATGGTGTGGGCACGAATGTCATCCTGCGAGTGACAAGGTGCGAGGCTTCCGCAGACGACGGCCGCGGAAAGTGCGTGAGAGGGAACAGGGTTGAGGAGGCTAATGTTTGTTGTTAAGCGAATGTGGTCGGAGGGGAGGTTTTAAGGAAAGTCAGGGGAAAGGGGGGAGAGGGGGAGGGATTAAATGTGAAAAGACAGAACGCACCCAGCCCGTGACAGGGGTGAACCCGAGTAATGAAGAGGAGGAGTCGGCGAGAGAAGACATTGAATATCGCGAGGGGAAGCAATGTGATTGCGTGCTATTGCTTCGGTAGTATTCATTCTTCATTTACGTATGATACAAACGTGTGTCCATCCGAGGATGCCTCGCTTTGCTTTTGGGTCTCTAGCGTGTGAATAAAGAGCGTTGGGTTTCTGCATTGCCTCACCTCCTGAGGGAACCCTCGGATTGCGTCCGAGTCGACCTCGACTCCCGAGTCCGACGCAACCCAATTACCAATTAAACTCAAAATTTTAGGGTTGCAAAATAACCAGCATCTGTCCACCGATTGGACGAAAAAATATTTAGTCGCTTATTTTCCACCTGATAACCAAAAACTTTTTGTCCGATAAGGGGGGAGTGCCCGGACTCTTTCCGAAAGTTGGAGTTTGGCCATCACTTCTACCTCAACAAAAATAACACAATGTCCAACACTATCGCCCTGTATGCGCCTTTTGGTGTCTTATCTCGTTATCAAAACATCAACTTATCCTTGTGTCTTTTAGCTACCCGCTCTCCAACTTTACTTTTAGGTCCGTATCAGAATTTTACGTCCTCGGCAAGTGTGACCCACCTGACCCACATACGACTCACAGTACCAAAGAGGCACAACCTGAGGAAGATCCATCTGTCACAGCTCGTCTTCAGCGCCTCCAAAACAATTATGAAGATTTTGGTATGCGCCGCACGGTTGAAGGCGTCCTCGTCGTACATGACCATGGCCACCCGCACATCCTCATGCTCCAAATTGCCAACGCGTTCTTCAAGCTGTATGCCCCGCCCCTATCCGCTCTCTATGCGTCGCCCTGACTTATCCCAAGTCCCGGCGACTACCTAAAACCCGGCGAGGACGAATTAGAGGGCCTCAAGCGCCGTCTAGACGAACGCTTGGCTCCTCCCAGTGACTCTCGCCAATTCAACGCCTCCCACGGGATCGACAATGACTGGGAAATTGGAGACTGTCTCGCTCAGTGGTGGCGCCCCAACTTCGAGACCTTTATGGTGAGTGATGCGCGCATCATCATCTCCACCGATCTGACATCGAATGTTCTCATTTCCCCACGTGCGCATAGTATCCGTTTGTACCTGCGCACATTACCAAACCAAAAGAGTGCAAGAAGCTATTCCTTGTGCAGATGCCCGAGCGCAGTCCGTCTTTTCCCGACCCTTCACACACGTTCGACGTATGCTCACATTCTTTGTTCACCGTAGAGGTTCTTGCCGTTCCCAAAAACATGAAGCTCCTCGCTATCCCACTTTTCGAACTCTATGACAATGCTGCACGGTAGGATCCAGGTGTTTTTTCTTCTCACGCAGCTGAGACACGCATATATGTAGGTATGGCCCACAACTCTCAGCAATTCCACATCTCCTGTCCCGGTATGTCTTCCTCCTCATCTTTCCGGATCTGCAACTTGCCTTTTATCCTCATTCTTTTTCCCCCGATGACAGGTACAACTTTATCTATCAATAACTCAGCTCCTACCCGAGAAAGGTAAAGAGCCCTCTGCTGGGACATAGCCTCCGAACTTTGCGGAACACCGAAGCCAGCCGCTCTCCTCGCTCCTCCCACTCTTTGAACGTTTGACCCCTTCTAGTTTTTGTCTCGCGCCGTTCTGCAGCCCCGTATCATGCCGCGTCACGTAGCTTGTACCCTTATAATATGAGACTGACTTCATCGCGAAGCGCACAACCCGCGCAACTCAATGGCCCTTGTCAGGGAAGCTATGTGATCCACCAACTGCTACTCATTTTCGCCGACTACGAATGTCGAGCAAGCTGACGCTCACGAGTCACCCCCAAGCGTACCCAGTCCGCCTTTCGCCCGCACTCGCTTATTGTCCTCGGTTATAGGACATGCAGCGGACTTATTGGCTTTAGACACACAAACGTGCGTTCTTCTGCGTCTGAACCCCCCAGCCTCGCTCGCAACCTGAGTGGTGTCGGCAGTCGGAACTCTACCCTACTCGGACAGAGGCGGAAGAATTTGTTAATTTCCGTTGACGTGGTCACGGTCACCATGATCCCAGAAAACAATTGTTCCGGGATGGAATGAGTAGGCCCAGATGTGCGTTATTTTTGCATCGATAACAACGTGCACCGGTACCCCGTACCGCGTGATGCGGTTGTATGCGGCATCTCTTCCAATCTTCCCGCCAATGCCCACGCACACATGCGCATCCTCCTATCACCCTCGCCGTGCGGGCAGAAGAGTTGGGGCCCGTGGACTGTTGACGGGTAGGCTCATAGGGATGTCCCCAGCTGCACAACCGGAGATGCACTCTGTCGCGTGCCGTGTCATGTGTTTGCATTTGCATAGGATAGAATAAGGCCGGATCTGACTGCGCCACCTTACCGTGGCGTTGGCACGGAAATGCCAGTCGTACAGTACGACGGGATCAGACGGGCAGTCCTGAGTAAACGCTCTTGGCAGGATTGAACAGGCCGTAACAGACCGGCCCCCATCAACGGATATGTCGAGATCCCATGTTCAGGCACAGCGCGCAGACAGCTCGCTCTTGGCCCCTGTGCGTTATGGTTCCAATACCCTGCGAAGAATGTGCTCGGATCCGTTAGGCCCTCAGCTACGGCCGTCCCTTGAGCGCGCCTCTGAGCATCCCACGTGGTACACGCGGACTGTTGCCTGGTCTCGCCTAGACACAGATTTATTCTGATTTGTTGATTCCATTCCTCAGTATCTGAATCTCGTGACTTAGGATCACAGGTAATTGTTACCTAAGCCAAGCCCAGACTCCTCTCGCCCATCGAAGACGCCGCGCAATCAATCATGACTACTCTTTGAGGGTGTTTTTTTTTTGTCAGGGTCCAGTTCGTCTGTCCACCTGACATGGTCGAGGAAGGCGGCGACTCACTAAGGTTCACTAAAGACATAAGAACCATCGTGTGCACCCGTTAAAACCGCCACGCGGGGACAAAACTTTACTACTGTATTCTCGCTTGGTCCAGGGCCGATCACGGCGATCGATAATCATCACAAGCTTCTCGTGCCTGTCTTCCAGACCACACGCATTTGAAAAAAATGAAAGCACGACATCCTTTTCCCGCTGCTTCCTGGCAGTTCCTGCATGACGGCAGTTTGATGATGCGATGCAATAAACTTAACAGTGCGCAGTGCGCCATGTATGGCATCATCCGCGACGTTTACTGTTTCTTTTTTTTTTTTTTTTTTTCGCTGGATGAGTGGCGAGTCGTGTGCAATTCACATTCTGTGACACCCTCCTCCTTGGAGCTTGGAGTATCCCACTTCAGCATTTTGCAACTTTTGTGTGTGCGTGTGTGTCGTTGTCTACTTTGGAACAAGTCAGTTGGCCTGTTGCAGCTGTGGATACGACTTAAAACATATGGAGCCTTGCCGCTGGGCTTTTGCAACATAGAGCCTATGCGTTGCGTCGTCCGTATACAGACTAGTGATCGTTCCAATTAATCTGTAGGCTTCTATTTTCCAAAGCTCTGGCAATCAAGCCATGACATGTACAATGACTAGACGGTTCTGGCGCTCGCTCCTTGGAGTAGCGTGGCTTAACCTACCACACGTCTCCACTCTGTGGGGCATCGAGAATCGAGATCAGCTGTCACTTCATAAATCCATACTCGCCAGTTAGATAAATAAGGCAATATCCGACAACTATTTCACATCGCAAACTTGGTAGAGAGGGTCACAAGACAGCATGACGCAAGGATGGTGGGATTACATCCTATATTGATTGTTCTCTATGGAGGGGGAGGGTCCTCGAGTTGGGTTGTTAACATTGAGTTGAGATACTGTCGCATCACGTGGGGAGGAGCCCGAACGATCTATTCCAAATAACTCTGATGAAATTCGCCTGCAACCAAGCAGGTATCAACGACAAATCTGGGGGGGGGGACACCAGACACGCACCACCTGGTTTACGATTTCGCTCGTGTCTCCACCATCGCGGAAGGCGGCGAATGCCAGGAAACCCAGCGCTCCGACCAGAGCGGCCGTGGCGAGCAGCGACTTGAGCGACCGCCGCCCCGCGTGGCGGCGGCGCCACTCTTCCGCGCCGGGACCTTCGACCTCGTAGTCCTCCCAGCGGGGTTTCCGCAGCCACCACCAGAGCTGGACGAGCGGGCCCGGAAACGTGCTGAAGACGCGGCCGCGCGCGCCGACGCGGTACCACGACTGGCACTGCGACCAGGCCGAGTCTTCGAGCCGCGCCTGCAGCATGTCGTTGTACTGGTCCGTGGCCGCGTCGGTCGGCGCCACGCTTTTGAGCGCGCCCGAGCGCACGGGGTCGAGGAGCTGGAGGAGGTAAGGGATCTGCGACTCTTCGGAGAAGATGACGGATGTGTGGCCGGTGGTCGTGTTCGGGCCTGTGTCACGCAGAGCGCGCGTGGTGTGAGTGGTAAACGGTGTTGTTCTGGCCCATGGCTATGGCAGAGACGTACCTTGCATCATGAAGAAATTCGGGAAACCGGGAACGGTGCTACCCAGGTATGCCTGTGGTCCGCCATGCGCATTGTTGTACTCTTTGAGCGTGCCTCTCGTGCCGCGCGCGTTCAACGGGTAATCGTCCTGTCAGGGGAGAGCCGATCAGCAAGCCGTTGGTAAGCGACGAGAGAGTACATACAGTTACAAAGCCTGTGCCGTATATTAGGACATCGAGGGGAACCTTCTCGCCTGGTCAAGGGGAATCATGTTACACACCGACCCTTCACGAATGAAACTCGGATTCATGCCTGTTTCTGTGACAACTCCGTCTGGTTCGACAGTTGCAATGTGGTCGAACGTGAGGCGCACGTTCGAACGGTGCAATGAAGCGAGATAGCCCTGGTCGCGCACAACGCGCCTGCATCCAATTGCTGCATAGTGTGTTCAGATTGGATTATCTGTGCATATATGAGGAAGAATACGTACGATATGTCGGGAAGATGAGGTGATGATACTTAAGTGGTACAACGCGCTTCATGTATCCCTTCGAAATCTAACATCGGTCGGATGCGTGAGTTGGGGAGGTAGTTCAAGGTAGTGTACTGTACGCGCCATTGTAAATAACTTGCTAGCGTAATTATTGCCTTTGGATTTGAAAACAAGGAAGACTATTTCGTACTATGAATCGCGTGAGATACGGAGTAGAGTGCTATAAGCATAGCGTACCTTTGCCGCGATCCAGAAGCGATAGATGAGCCGCACGAGCGGGATGTGGGTCAAAGCCCATTTTGCGATCCTTGAATAAGGAACGAGCGGCTATAGAGGACGTATGTCTCAGGGGCTATCGAGTATTTCTTCAGGGATGAACTTACGGCCTCCACGAACCACATCGGCGTCCGGGCAAAATTCACGACGCTGACGGTTGGGTCCTGCGATATAATCGGGACAAACTGCGTCCTGCAGCGACACGGGTCGCGATTGGGGTGACCTTCCGACTCGGGGATGAAAACGTGGGCTTACGCAGAAGAGCCGTTACCCAGCACACCGACACGCTTTCCGTGGAGGTCGACGTCGTGCCTCCAGAGCGCCGAATGGAACACCTCTCCCTTGAACGACTCGATTCCCCGCAGCTTCGGATAGCGAGGCACGACCAACACGCCAATGGCGGACACGAGGGCCGTCGCGCTAGACAGCTGCTTCTCGCCTGTGCGCACGTCGCGCGTCTCGATGCGCCACAGGTTCGCATCTGCATCCCACTCGGCCTTGTCGACGGACGTATGGAACCGGCAGTGGGGGCGCAGGCCGTGTTTGTCGGTCACCTCGCTCATATACTCCAAAATCTCGGGCTGATAGCCGTGCGAGCGTTCCCAATCCGGCTTGGGGTCCGTGGAGAGCGAATAGAAGTGGATGGGGACATCTGACGCACAACCCTGGAGGAAGGATCATGGTAAGGACGGGAGTCGCTGATAACGTGAGTCGGGATACGTGCGGGGTACGTGTTATCCTGCAATTCCCATTCCGGTCGACGTGAGAACTCCCCAGGCACCGTTGCTGCAACGAAGACTTACCCTCCAGGTTCCTCCAACATCAGCACCACGCTCGTAAATCTACGTCAGAGCGTCATTTTCGGTTCTTTGCGGGGGGATCCGGGTGAAGTCAGACTCACGATAAAGTTGCTGAACGACCATTTCGTTTTGAGCGCGATGGCGACAGCGAGGCCCCCAAAGCTGTAAATTCAACAAACCTCAAACCTCTGCACAGGATCCAGGAGGAGGGCGGACATACCCTGCACCGACGATAGCGACGTTGAACTCGGCGTTGGGTTTTGGACTCATAGTACATATGTTGAAGGGATGGTGTCACCACCGGTCCGGTTTTTAAAGGTTGACCAGGTTAGCGCCCAAGGCTCAGTTACTAGGGGTTAAATGGAGAAGAGGCACAAGCATTCACTACCCATACGAAGAGAAGATGAGTGGCCCGGGTCGCCCCTAACGTGCTGCTGTAAAAGTCAATTCCCTCAACAAACGGTCGATATGGTAATGCTATAACCACACTTGAGTCGATGACTACAGGTGTCCCTCAATCTTTTGATAATAAGCGCCCGCAGGTGTTTACTACGTGCCTTGGTTTTACAGGGGCCCCGGGCTGCTGTAAGTCATACTATTATAGGCTATGGCTTGCGTAAATGTCAGACTCAAGAGGGAGTGAGATTGGAAACCAAAAAAAAATAATCTGAGCGTGTATGAGAAAAGTTGCAGAGAAGGCATCGACGATTAACGAGAAGATCATCAAAACTGCCCAGATTGAGCGCAGTAATCAGGCTCATTAGACGGCTGGATGCGACGAAATAGGAGTGGCATTAACCGCCGAAGCATATCAAGATCCCAAGATAGTGCACCGAGTGCCAACACCGGAGTGCCTTCTTGCATGTGGCGGCGGGTTATTCTCAGAATCGCCGAACATGGCTAACAATCATGCGACACATAGGGGCGGCTCCCAAGTTCGGCACTTAGTCTGCGGTTTATCATTATTCAATGTATCCCAACAAGGACAGAAACCGTAATACCATACAGCCTGGGAGGAGCGGTGATTGAATACTAACGAACACGGATAACGGGCAACTGAAGCGTCATATGATTCTATAATCTGCGTAGCCGATTCTACCCTAGCATCGCGTGGCTCTTGACTCAGCGGTCTGTACGAGGCCTCCACACGCCGAAAACAGCTTGCGCAACGCGCGCAAACAAGCCGCACGCGAAGCCTCCCATGCGCAGAGCGAGATCTACGGGCTTGGCGAGCAGCGGTACTATCGTCGCGCATAAATCCTGTGTCCAGATCATAGCAACACCAATGACATGAGATTAGCCCTCTGCACCCCCCCCCTCCAAAGAGGGATCTACTCACGTCCGGATGGTAAAAGTCCTCTTGAAATGCGATGTAGTGACGGCCATTGGCTTCGCGGAGCGTGAGGCGGGTCAGAAGGCTGGCGGTGACGGCAATACGGATTCAGCAGGGCCATTCACAGATAAAGGTGAAGCAGTTCTGAACCGAATCGTACCGAGTGCGCGCTGGGGGCAGCGGTGAGTATCTGATATGGAATACCTGTATCACGTCGAGAAAAAGTATCGAGTGTGCGGCGTCATATGCTGCACGCATTTCGTCAGCTTGGCGTGGGTAAGGGCGAGAGCGGGAATTAACGTGCTGATCTTATCGACAATGAGTTCAATGTGCGGCGACATGATGCGGTACCATCTTTGGGCGCTATTTAGCTAAAAAGTTGACCTATTCGAGTGTGGATTGGGGTGCCGCACTGAAAGATACCGAGTATCTCCTCATGCGAGTTGTGCCCAGGCTTCACGCTACACAGCGGGTGGCGAAAGCCTGCGTCGCTAGCAAAATACCTGACAGTATCGTGAGATCAGCCTTGATGCGGCCCAATCCGGCGCAAAGGCGGATGGAAGCTTTTTTTTTAGAGCTTGCAACGCACTTTCTAATGGTAGCCTGCTGAACGTCGGGAGAAGGTGACGATGTGAGCAGTTGCACGACTCTTTCGATTTCCTCTGCTGGTCGCTCCATTGATGCTGGATAGGGTTCAAGTGTTGGATAAGGTTCAGCTAACAGGTGTTGTGAGACGTCACGCCCACATGGGTCGTCCTTATAGTCGACGCGCTTCGAACTGAGTAAAGCGCAGGATAAAGGAACCGACTACACAGGATGTCGCCTGCAGTGGAAGCTGCTGCTATGAATGTGTGTGCCTATCGCGACCATGTCATACAAGCTGTCAAACAGTGCGATCTGTTTGACCTGCTGAATCCCCGACCACTACTCCACCTTGTGCTCAACCTCCTCTACATTTCAATCCAGCTCATAGTAATCGCAATATTCAAGCCTGTGCGTGCACCTTACCTCTCCCACTGCTTGTGACTAACTTGACATCACACCTCCGCGCAGAAACCCCCAAAACGCGATCGCCTGAAAAAGCCATATGGCAGAATTGCGGTTGTCGGTGGGCAGACCCCAGCAGGTTCATTGACATAAAGCTGATCCCCGTGATTAAGGTGCTGGCCTCACAGGGATATCCTCGGCCGCACATTGCGTAGCTCACAACTTCGAAGTCGTCATTTATGACGGTGCGGCTCCCAATTCTCCCAGCGCTTCGACAAGCGCCGGCTGACATCACTATTTGGCGCCTTGCAAGCGAACGACACTGTGGGAGGCATCTGGGCCAACGTCAACAAGTCTTCGTCTCTGCAGCTAAATTCGTTGCTTTACCGTTTCCACCCGGGCGTCCTCTGGTCGCGCGGCTACCCATACCGCGATGAAATTCTCTCAGAAACCCGCAGAATCTGGAAAGAATACAAGCTCGAGTCGCGCACGCGTCTAGGTGTACGCCTGAGTTTGTCTTGGAGCAATGTGTCCGTGACCTAACGAGGGTCTATTTGTCTCTGTGAAGACCCGTGTGACCTCTGTGCGGCGCGCAGAGGGAAGTTCCTCCCCGGGGGCAAAGTGGATCGTCAACGACGGTCCTGATGGAAAGTTCGATGCCATCATCGTCACTATCGGTACTTGTGGCGAGCCACGGATGGTCAGCTTTCCTGGCATGCCTAAACGTGACAAAGGAAGGGGAGGGGGGGAGAAGGGCAAAAAGCAGGATGATAACGCCCAAGTCGATGACCCTGTCACCGAAGACCGCCCACACTCGCGGGACGTGCCAATAGGAGAGCAAAGGCGCGGCCACGACGCCGCTCCTACCACAAGCGCTCGGAAGGAGTCGCATTATACACAACCCTCCGGGGAAGGCGCAGAGGAACAAACATTCTGCGGCGCGGTAATTCATTCATCCAAGCTCGACGACGCGGATCTTGATAGTCAAGTGGTTGTCGTCATCGGCAGCGGTGCGAGCGGTGTGGAGGCCGTCGAGACGGCGCTCTCGCGCGGAGCCTGGCACACCATTGTGATTTCCGGAGATGATAAGGCATACACCTTACCTGATGATTCGTGGCTTTGGACGCGCTGACGAGTACGATGTCCATAGTGGATCATTCCCAGGAATGTTTTCTTAGATACATTGATCTCCGCACAGCCATTCGGGCGTCAGATGCCAGCTAGGTGCGTTCGGTGTTCCCCCATCAGATTCATTCGGGGTCGGCTAATATAGAAGATACCTACTTTTAGCTCCCTTTGGGAGAAACTCGTCATTTTTCTCCACTACCGTGACATCGAAGCGCTCATCCCGAAGATTGGCATTTACGAATCAACACCCGTCGTCAACGACGAATTTCTGCAACATGTGCGCGCGGGGCGCTGCACCTATATCCATGCAGACGTACAGCGACTCACGAAGGACGGTATCCTTGTCCGTCGCAAGGACAGCCCCGGGATAGATGAAGAGATCACAGCCGACGTCGTCGTCCTCGCGACTGGTTTCAAGAAAGCAAGTATGGAATTCCTGCCCAAGGATTTGTTCCCGGAAAATTACGAGCGGCCAAACCTATACCTACAGAATTTTTCAACGGAGGACTGGAGCGTGCTCTGCACAAATTCGGCATACCTCAACGCTATTGGTACGTCCATCCGCCTTGCGAGCTTCCTCTTAGACTTGGTCGTCGAACCCCCGGCCATTTTACTATAGGCACTGTGTGAGCGCATCAGGCTGGTTGCAGGTGATATGTATTGACCCAAGAATTCGGACTCGTTGTGTAGCGGACACTTGTAAGTCGCGCCGTACTCTGCCGATCTTCCGCCTGCCAACGTGGGTATGCACGCGCAGTCACATAGGAATTTACACACGAATCCTTCTCCTTTTCCTTCTCGATGAGAGCGCGCGGCCTCAACTAGGGGACGTGGAGCTCTGGGTCGATGCAGAGCGCTTCATCAAGCGCGGAGCTCGCCGTGGTGTTCTAAGCTTCTTCACGTACGTGGAACTCGGTGAGGCCTTTCATCGGAGTGCTCGTCGCCTGTCTTTGGAAGCTGATACGATTCCATAGTGATATGGGTTACCGTGTTCCACGTGTTCAAGTTAGATCGGCTTCGATGGGCGTTCTTCACCATGCAAGGTTGGGGTGTGGGTGTCGAAGAGTAAGATGCTTACCAGATCGGATCTGAAAAAATAACACGTGACGGTATGTATACGTCGTTAATTGATTTCTATTCCTCGACCATGAAGTAGCTATTCCGAGTCGTCGGCGCTTCGAGACGTGTCCTTCTGATCATCACAAAGAGTTACTGTTTCAAATTTCTTCGCGCCTCATTATTGCTTTGGCCCCAGCCGCTCATGGAGCTGGGTGGAGATAATGTGGTGCACCACCCCCATCGACTCCGATCCAGAGTACGTCTGGCGCACGATCTGCACTGCACATGGCAAATCCCGTCTGGCTTGTCCTGCGTGTCATACACGCTGCCGGCATAGGGTGAACTCTCTCCCAGATTTCACGCAGTTTGCTGTCATTGGGGGAAACTCGCGGAGCGACGATAAGCCCCTGCCCTAGTACCAAATGCCATCATAACCCCGACGTTGGCATTGGCGCTTCTGGCACCATGTTCGGCTTGCGCATCTGACGCCGCAGCGCTCCAATACACTCTCTGACTGGACTTGCGCGTATATGTCCAGTCCCGTGGACATCCCTCGCGGGTCTTGCATTTTTAACTCGATGTGATGCAGTAGCGGGGCAACATCGACTGACGAGAAGTGTGCCCGCTTCTTGGGGGCATGTGATCCCCAATGCGCCGATATAGGACCGTTACTGCAACCAGGCGCTGTCCCACTCGTCCTTCGGGCGTATATAAACCATCCCGCTTGCCACCTTGTCCAGAATGTGCATCTTCAAGCCATCAGACCTTCGACTCTGACACCGCGCTTCCGACGTTTATTGGAAGCGGAACCGTTTCCTTGGCATAAGTTCTACTGACAAGAGTCTATGTCAAGGGAATTGTTCCGCGTCCTTCATTCTCTGCGCTCTCGTAATAGAGATCATGCAGACTATGACAGAAAATCTGATCAGATGCTGGAGTTCCGCGCCATCGTGATGACCGTACATTATGTCGCTCAGAATCTTGCACTTGTGCTTATGTTTTTTTTTAGCGCAGCCGAGCGTGTTCGCGTCTCTTTACAGCACGTGCCCCGCGTATGCTGACCAACATCCTCGGAGCCGAGTCATAAGCTGTCCAGCTTTGTCTTCTTGATGCGAAACGCCCTTGTCTACCTACCTTTATCTCGTGTGTCTGGCAGCCCTACAGGCGATAATAGGTTTTGAGGAGTCGGCTAACCGGGCTCAGCAAACCATCGCCTCCCCGCTGTTTGCGCTCGCCGGGTGCTCGATACTGCCGGTCAAGACTTGTCTTTTATTGTAGTTGGAGGTATCGGTGATGTCCGATGACGAGGCGGCGCAGAAGGGACCGCCGTGAGCTGAGCTCAACGCGGCGCACCATCAGTGGATTTGAAAAACAAAAAGACTCCATGCGGTGAAAGCCTCGGCGTGCTTGCTACGATGATCTCACCGGCTCGGCAATAGCAATAGCGTACTTCTCTCTGTGCGCTTCTTTTACACGTCTAGCTTCTCGGGTGGCGGCTCTGCAGGCTGAGCTTGGACGGATCATAACCTTCACGGCCCCACCCGACGCAAGCTGCAAGCTGGGCTAGCTTGGAATGGAGCTGCGTGCCACAGCCCCTCGGGTACCTATTTGCCTATATGTTGTGCGTCGCGCATATCTGTATGGCACGCCTCCCGGGTCTACAGTACTCGACTTAGCCGGGCTTCCATTGCGGATGGTGCGTGGAGCGCAGGTGTCCGTGTAGCTGTAGTAAGTGGGCGATGCTATTGTAGTTGTGGCGGCCCGATTTCTGAAGATCTCAGAGGGACTAAGAAAGAATGAGTTTGGCTCGGCTATTCCATGTTAAACCAATGGCTTGTTCATCACATTCACACCCCGCTCTCCTTTCAAGATACCATTCCGACATATCTGCCAGCCATGCATAGCCTAGACGGGTGTGATCCACGCGTAACCGTCGGGGATTTGATACATAAAGGGCTGTGTTATCAATTGATCTGCATTTCGTTGGTCAAGGAAGACTCACAGATGCCACGTACCTGGAGCGTGCCATGCCTGCGCCACTGGCGAGTCATCATGCGGTTAGATACCTTTAGAATAAGGCAGTGTTGAAAGTCGCGCAGCATACCACGGGACGACGGCGAAGTCCATCCATTGGTCGCGTGTACCTTTCTGTTTGACAGTTGCACAGGATGAATACAGCACCCTGACAGACCTACATCTGTTTCACAGCCCGCGAGCGGTTCCTGCCATCTTACGTCATTTTCTCACGCCCAGTGCGTTACTCCTCCTGTCTTCAGTCCTTTGGCGGCGGTGGTGGCCCAATTTCTCGATGTCGTCTCTCCAGTTACTCGATTTGGTACCTGTAGGCGACGTACGGACGGGGTCTCGCTCGGTGTGAATTTAGGGACAGAATTAAGCAACACGAAGGTGGCTTGGGCACTAGATAAGCGGGTGATAGGTACAACACGAGATGGAAACGATGGAACACAATGTCGACGGCGAGTTGATTTAACTCTCCAGGTTAAATCCAAACACATCATCGCAAGCCGCCTCCCAGCTAAGCAAGCGTGCGCATGAGCAGAACGAGTGAGAGAAAGGATGTGGACATACCTGCTGCAAAAGCGCGTCAATGACGTCTCCATCCTCCATTGACCGCTGGGCATCACAAGCGAATACGCGTCAGAACGAGCCAGTAAATATGGAGGAACAGAACGACATACCTCTGCAGGAGTCTCGGTGGGGGACAGGCGCTCACCGTCATACACGAATCTGAGTGACCCTGCACATGTCAAAGTCGGGACTCTTGACTGTCATGCCGATAACATAGAGAAGCGCACCTGGATCCTTGGCGAAGCGTTTCTAATCAATGAAACAATGAGCGAGTGGTAGTGTGGAGAGTGCGGCACAGACCTCAGCGACTTCGAAGATCTTTTTGAACTGCATGTTAGCCTTCACCTTGACGGTAATCTCTACAAGCACAAACTCGACCTCAGAGCTCTCTCTGGCTAATGGGGACAGCGGGAGGACAATACGCACGTGTACCCGAATGACTGATGATGAGATTGAGTTTTGGCTTGGTATCCTCAGGCTCTGACATCGCTTGGGGAATGGCGGATAGAGTCAAGTAGAGTGCCAGTGGCCAAGACCCCCGACGCGATGTTTGTTATTTGTTTGGTCAGGGTCACGCGAACTCAATTTACAATTACAAATGAACCTCTTCGCACATTTCCACCAGCACCGCCACTCAATGGCACTTGGTGTTCTCTTTGGCAGCCCATACAGGTGCCTTCAACGTGTTTTGTTTCAGAAACGACGAACAAAAGATTAACCTCACGGATACCACGCAATCAGACAATTCAGCCCGGAACATGGCCTCTGACTCGAATGGGGCTATGAACACAGATTGGTTGACGATCTCTTCGGCGAAGAGCTCACTAGATTCAGGGGCTGTGCTCGCAAACCGGAGAAATCGTCATAACGACCCGTTTACAATCCCTTGGTCTCCTCTAACTCATTCTGTCTTGGCCTGTCATGCAGTCCTTGTACTGGACCGGTGTCCTCGGGTCCATTTTCCTTGCCGATCTCCCGTTCTTTGCATGGTGTTGTAGATGAGACAGATACCACGCTGACTTGACTCATCCGCAAGCAATAGAACCGCAACTATGAGACTCGGACTTTGGTGGCTGGTATTGTCGGCTCCTAGTATGTGCAGCTGTTCTCGTACTTGATGCTCTGCCGCTGCCGAACTCTTTGCGTTTCGCCCGAAGCGCACATGCCGGTTGCCAGTATTTATCCGCCGGCTTTTCCTACTGATGGGCATCCGCTATGAATTCAACCCTGCGCCAGGTAAGAAGACTCAGTGTGCGTCCCATCTCGCCTAACGTTCTGTTGCATGAAGGTCACTGTTCCGGTAAACGATATCTTCGTGGACGGCTTTGTTGCTCGTACATTTCAGCCTGAAGACGCGCTTCACTACTTCGCGCTCCTGCTCAGGTCACCGGACTTCCTGCGATACTATGGGATACGATACTCGCAGGGGGCATGGTATATCACATACAACATTCACTCTCTACAGCCACCCTCGATGGGGGTACCAATGCAGGGTCCGCGGCTTCCCCTGGACTTCAGTATCCGGACAACTCAAGGCACCGTTGTACCCCAAAGGCGATGGATTCCAGCCGACGAGGTCGACTTTCGTCGACATGTTGAAGGCGCCACTCTTCAGCTTCCCATTTTCTTCGTCAACCAGAATGGCAGTGTTGGGTTCCAGTTACTAGATATTCTTCAAGGTTGCGACCGCTACCTCGACAACGCGTTCAGAGAAGCGCCACTGGGACGCAGAACAACGACACACATCCGTATCAACGTGGGTTTCCCTCCCTCTTCACGTTGGCCGTAAAAGGTTCTCACTTCACATTCCTTGATACCAGTGGCCAGGCTACGGGCATTGGAAGCGTCAGATACCCGCTCGAGATGAGACTCACGCACGCAATCCAATCACCCTCGCCCGCTTCATGAAGCACGTCGGCACATCAGTTGATAAGTTCTTTAGGGTAGGCTTCTCTCACGTCCGTTTATCGCCGTCATTGATCGAGCTCTTACGCCAGGATTGCGAAGAAAACGATCACGCACCAAACGGTGGATGGAGAATCGGGCCGTACGGCATTGGGCGTCATCACGTCAAGGTTATTGGCGCCGTGCATGTATCTGCTGGAAGTTGGATGCCGATCATTCAGCTCACCGAATATGTTGTCTAGACTCACACATGTGCCATCTTTTTCTACCCTTTCAATTTTTATGATAGATTGGTGATGCCACGTAGTTAGATACCCCTTCTTCTCCGACGAACGGCCTACTTTGTTTCTCGGTCATACAGTCATACAGTCGAATCGTTACGGATGCCCTTGATCCTTGCGCATACACCATACACGGGTCGCTGCGCTATCGTCGCGAAGCAATTAATTCCGATGCAAGCATAGTAATACATACAGTATGATACTATTTTCCCGTATAATGCTAGTAGCCTTGGACACCGCCGGGCGGATACTCCAGTTTGCGTTTATCTGGCGAGCGGGCTTCGCGGCGACGTCACTGGCACGGTCCCGTCCGAATCCGATGTATCGCATCCATCCAGTTCCACCCTATCCTCGTACTACGGCTGTCTCCAATTTGCTCCCTTGCCTAGACAAATTCCAAAACATGGAAACTTGAGCAATGTAATTATGTGCGTTACGCGTAATGGATTGAATTTTTTTTTTTTCCCATTCAATTTTGACGCATAATCATGATAGTTGTGTGGCGTCACGGTCGGGCGTCGGCGTCGAACATTGCGTGCCAGTGATAGGGTCGGACAAGGGTAGGGTGTAACATCAACTTATTTTGCAAGTGGGTAAAAAAGAATCAACGTAACGTGGTGATCAGAGGGGGGGGGGAAGATGAGAGTGATGGGAGTACGGATCACCAACCCCTTTGTCAATCCTCGAGGTCGGTGTTTTAGGCCGCAGCGCTTACAAGGGCACCAATGAGCGATTGGCTCCACCGCCAACCGTGCCTGCCCTCGCCCCAGTCAGCCTGCGTGCTGCCCGCCTACCTGTCAAGCCCTCAGTCTTCGCCTTCGCTCCGCCCCGACCCATCAACATTCACCGCCCATCGGCACAGCACAAGGCTACCTCCGAACATTTTCCCTTTACGGCTCTGAGACGCAGAAAAACTTTGTAAAACGATAATTATAGATGACAAGGAACGGGGTACCCCCCCTCCGGACAAAGAAGGCAGTCCCGTAATCCCATGATCCAGGGGAGTGTGGAACGAAAAATAAACCAATCAGCCCATCTGATATGAGTGATTCCCGTCCTGGTGGCTGACAGGATCCCCATCCGTCCCGTGACCAGGACGATCGTCATCGTCCGATGACCACGCGTGAGCGTCCGCCCGCCCACGTTCGACGTCGACCCCAGCGAGCACGGGAATCGCGATCCACAGCATGGCCACGAGGAAGAGGAACGAGTAGCGGATGTTGCCCGTCAAGTCGGCCACGAGGCCGACCACGAGAGGACCGATGAACGAGGAAGACTGTGTTTCGACCAGAATCAGCGGTGGGGCTCGCTCCCGCGAAGACCAGGGCCGGGCGAAATACGCACCTTGTCGGTGATGGAGAACAGGCCGTACCACCGCGCCTCCTCTCCGGGGGGGATTATCTCCGCGTATAAAGCTCGCGCGTAGCTCTGGAACGCGCCGTACAGTGCGCCGAAGTACACCGCGAGCACGAACATCTCCGCCGGCACTCTCAAGCCCCATCGCGCTCCGGGCGGCGCGAACAACCCGATGACGCCGTATAGTGGGACGACGCTAGCAGCGAAAACGAGTAGAACGAGCACGCGGAGGGAGGTAAGTCCGAGGCGGCGTTGCACGACTGGCCACAGGAGCGCGCCGAGGATACCCGCACTTGGTGTGAGTACTCCGACGAGTACAAGCGAGCTGGGTGGCATGTGAAGCGTTGTCTTCGCGAACAGGAGCGCCGTCGAGGTCAACGTTGTGAACCCTGACCGAAGTAGTTGGCATAACAGGAGCTACCGTGACAAAGGGAAGTTAAAGCATACCATCGGAGAGAAGGAACCACGCAGCAAGGTAGCGGAACGTGTTGCGTAGCCGTCGAATATTCTGCAAGCGCAACATGCTGGCCAATCTCCTCCACGCATCTGCCACTTCTCGTCGCACGGTCCATTCGGCCGGAGCTACACGCGCCGCCTCTGAGGTTTCATCTGCGAGTAAACCCTCGCGCTCCTCTGTGACGCTTGCATCTGGTACCTCAACTGTGTTTGCACCAGGCAAGAGCAGAAGAGCAGGTATGGAGAACAGCGCCCACCAAGCCCCAGAACCGCCAACGGCGAATCGCAATGAGTTTGTCGACCCGCCTGCGCGCTGGACGGGAAGTAGGGTGACCAACAACAGCAAGATACCGGCCGCGTATCCGAGGGCAATGCCGAGTGACGAGATGCGCGCAGTCGCGCGGGACAGCTTCTCTGTATCACCATGATCGGGAGAGGGCAGAGAAGATGCAGCGAGGCGTGGTAGGTATGAGTTGAGTACTACGATAGACGCGCTAAAGCCTATATTTGCCAAAATCGCAAGGATACCAGAGAGTGGCCATACTGGGGATGAAGAGGGGAGGAGGAAAAAGCAGAGGGAGGAAACGGAACCAAGCGCGGCAAAACCGAAGAGCAAAGGCTTGCGATATGAAGCTACGTCTGCGGCGTTAGGATATGAGAGACATCGAACAAGGTCGAAGAACACACCTCTATCCGCGATTCCACCCATAGAGATGACGGTCAACGCCTGAAGCGCGACGGAAAGGGAGTATGTGTAGAGACTATCGACGGATCAGTAAGATGCGTCACAATCGCATGAATGAATCTCCTGTCGACGACAGGACAGAGATCCATAAGATAGGAATCCCTACACACCTGAAGCTCGCAGTATCGATCCAAGCCCAGCCAAATTTGACCACACATCTTGCCACATCCTCTTCTTTTGCGCCAACAGGAGGAGCGGGGAGGGAAGAGCACGGTGTTGTCTTGTCGGGAAGGAGGAAGCCATTGTCGCGGGCGAACTGTTCCAGACAAATGGGAAGGAAGAGAGTAAGGGAGACGATGACAAAGACCTCGCTGGCAAATGCATAACTGAGCCAACCCCAAAGCTCGCGTCTGTAACCTTTTGGCGACGGGGACGATGGAGTAGGGCCGACCATGATTAGACGCCGTCCACGTCAGCTGATAGCGACAGGAGTCTTCATCCGCATTTTTACTACTCCATTCAATTTCACTGCCTCCTGTCTATTGATGATGTATTTAAAACTGAGAAGTTCTTTGCTTGGGACATCCCCGCGTGCCAGACTACCCAATCTAAACTAACAACAGACTCTAACAGTCTTTCTTTCTATTATCCTCATTTGCCTCATTTGTCGCCGCTAGTCACCTCCCGTTCACTGCCCTTTGCGCTCGACTTGTGCATCTCTGTGCGCTCTGCTCGGCCTTTCCCTCGCTCCTGCCAACCTTCACGCACCTTTTCTCGTTACCACATTCTCCTTCCACGACCACTTCCACGTTCTTGATTAGATGTCTGCCAATGAGGCTGGTGAAGGTCAAAGTTACTCGGACAAACTAGCAGAAGTTGGGAACGATTCCTCTTCTTTCGCCCATGGTGCTGACGGATCTTGTCAGGCTCCGGCAGGCATGGTCGTTAAATGCTTCAATGCCTTCCCAATGGATCTCTCACTCGTTGGCGCGCCCCAATCCCAAGGTGGCGAGAAACCTTTCGTACACCTCGACCGCCACCTTGGTGCGGGTTGGTCCTCCGTGTACGCGTCGAGCAGATCGCACGTCATCGTCAAGTTTGCTAAGGTGCCCAAGAAAGACAAAGCCGAGCTTGAACGCCAGCTCAGGAACGAGAAGGCCGCATATGATAAGCTTGCCCTCCTCATCCGATGGGTGGTCCCTCACTGTTATGGAGAATACCTGTGGTATGGCGGACGGTCGCTCGTGCTTTCCGAGGAGGGTCCGTCCTTATCAGCTCTTGGGATGGAGTTTGTGTCGCTGGGGCTCGTAGAGAGGTGTGATCCATCACAATTTGAAGAGAATTTCGCTGACTTTATGTGGCAGAATTGTCCTCTTTGGGCAGCTGTACCTCATCCACTGCCTCGGGGTCTGCCACTGGGACTTTGAGCCACGGAATGTGTTGCGAAAAGGGTGGTGCCGTCTGACGATCATTGACTTTGGGATCTCGGACGTCAACCATACATGTCCGGGGTGGAGGGAGTGTCCCGAGCTGAGATGTGCGTGTGAGCAGCTCCGGCTGGACAGGTTGGCTACTCGTCACAAGAGTGGGCTGCTGAGGAAGGTCAGACTGGTTACAAATATAGGTTGTGGGTCTTTCCTCTTCTACTTCCTCTTCGTTTCCATCATACGCTTGGCTGTTCCAGAGCGGTGGGTTTGCTTGCGGACTGGAGAATCCGGCCGCTGCTAGCTACACCAGTATACAATATACCTGTGGTCGTTCTCTTTCCATGCGTTTTTGCAACCGATCCTTCAACGTATCAATAGAAACTCGCCGGGAACGCATACACTATTTTGTTCTAAAACGGGGATTGGACTGAGCAACACGAGTATCTACATCATCGCAGGGGAAAATGAAAGTCGATTGGCTCCCATTGCTACAGTAGCTGATTACATCGATGGCCGTAAGAAGGCTGGAAGAGTTATGGGAAGTGCTGATGATAACAACATAGTATTCGTACGATGCCATTCAAGACGAAACCGAGGAGTTCATGTATATGTGTCTACACGGGCGTGAGCTGGAGACTTAAACCCAGTATGGAGCGCCGTGTATACACATTGGAATGAGAACATCGGAAAATCCTCCAGCAAAAATTAGAAAGAAGCCCTCCCGCCTGCCAACAATCCATAGTCATAATAAACAACTCCCAGAGCGGTACATGTACTTGGCATTTATGCATTTTGGGGAATCAGGACCCGTCTTGCGCAATCTTGATCCGCCCAGAGCCTGGAGATCCTGCTTACTTGTACTAATGGATCCACATTTTGTTGATGCAAGGTACCCCCACTTGCAGAGCAAATACTCGCTCCAACTCTAAGAGGCTAAGAGGGTAAATTGCCGCTGACTGGACAGCCACATTTAAGGGCCCCCGTGTTTGTGTTACTCCTGTGTTGATGTGTGTTTGGTTGGCCGTTCTGGGTCAATTCATTTGTGGCCAACAGTTCCTTGTTTGCCACAAGCAAGCTTTACGACGCTAGGGCTTGCTCGACGGCAAAGACAAAGTACCGTACAAAGCGGTTGTGCGTAGATAGCTAGACCCCAACGATAAAACACCAGCGTAGAATATGTCGGACATAGCCGAACTAAAACGTCTCGTGAAATCGCTCCAGCAAGCCTCATCCGAGAAGGTACGTACCTGTCGTCAACCCGTCTCGTCCGTTTTATTTATCTACTGATCTTTCTCAATTTATGTTCGAATAGGAGATCGTCGACATATTGCAAGTGTTGAAGAAGGAGGCGAAGATTACAGAAGCCGTCCTTAGGGTGCGTATCTAGGTCGTGTGATTTCTTCCTGTGTCACTGTGACTTATACTATTTCTTCACGTCGCAGGAAAGCAAAGCTGGCCTTGCTGTGGGAAAACTGCGCTCGCACGCGGCGAAAGATGTATCTGAACTCGCCAAGGAGATCGTGCGCATGTGGAAAACGGCTGTGGACAAGGAGAAGCAGGCTGCTGGGACGGCATCTAAAAGCGCCGTGAAAATCGCAGGTGCGCAGGTATCTCCTTTGTTCTCGCAATACTGTAACGTTATTTCGGCCCAAACTCTTTTCATTAAGCCCTTCCGCCTCGCAAAGCATCAACTGCGTCCATGCCACCCTCAACTCCAACCTCATCGAGCAACAGTGGCGCACGTACGGCAAAGAACGATGGCGTCAGTACATCCATCACAGGGGACAAAACGCGCGACAAGTGTATCGAAATGCTTTATGATGCCTTGGCGCTCGAATCAGGCTTCCGTAGGTTGCGTCCTCTACTGTGACCTTGCCGTTAACTTGCATCGCTTACATAATGCGCAGCATCCGACCTCATATTGCAGCGTGCCCGCACGGTAGAAGACACAGTGTACAAGGATTGCAAGGGGACCACACCGACGTACAAATCCAAAATACGGATGTTGTTCGTCAACCTCAAAGATAAGAACAACCCTGGCCTGCGCCGAAGTGTCACAGCGGGGGATATTCCCGCCCAGACGTTTGCGAGGATGACTAGCCAGGTTCGTCTTGTCAGCCGTTGACAACTGTATAAACATGTAGCTGGACACCCTCGGGCGGCGTATCTCACAGGAAATGGCTTCCGAGGAGCGCAAGGCGGCCGATGCGAAGATTGAAGAAGATAACTTATTCTTATCGCTCGGCGCCGGCGAGCAGCAGGCAGAAACGGACGCCTTCCAATGTGGCCGGTGCAAGCAGGTATGACAGGTGATCTCCAGTCCGAATCATTTCTCACCGCTTTCCTTGTATCAGAGGAAGTGCCGCTATCGCCAAGCCCAGACACGGAGCGCTGATGAACCGATGACCGTACGTTGCGCTTATCTTTGACTTTTTCATACGCTGACTCACCTATCAACAGACCTTCGTAACGTGCGTTTGGTCCTCCCTTTTCTTGTTCATGCCCTGATTCTGATTCCCCAAATAGCTGCACCAACTGTAACCACAGGTGGAAGTTCTCATAGATTCACACAATTATGTACCACAAGCTTTAGCTTAGATCTGCGTAGTCGTTCAACCTCCTTGGCCTTACTTTTTCTTCGTGAGCTGTATGCTTTATTTTCGTGCCGATTTGCGGATGCGATGTACATACCCCCTTTTGCCTTGGCTTCGCATCCGTGCTGGACTGGGACCAGGCTTCACCTGAATATAGCTTGAATACTTATTCGGTAGCTTGAGACGCGCGTCCGAAACAGCCTATAAACATGTCCGGCAGGTGGCACTTTCATGCCACACTCGGCCCGACAAAGTGGAGGTCCATTCTCCCGGCCATGGGATACATTGACACAACATTTATGATACATGTTACTGCATTTGGATCAGGAAACCGGCACTCTCGGCTTGGGGACTGGGCGGGGCTTACGTCTATACGATGATCTTCACGCCTCGCGCCGCGGGAGCGCCTTCCAGCTCTTCTTAAGGCCCATACGTTCGATCAGACTCGCCGGCATGCAATACACCGGGTCAAGGTCATCCAACCCCGGATAGCCGAGGAGAGAGAGACCGGCGACGCCGAATAAAGTGTGGAACACGTCCACCATGTCCCCCGGCCGGTCCGCGATGCCCCCACCCTCCGGGTCCTACCATAATAACATGGTAGGCTTTATTGTCAGGAACAAAAAAAACGACGCGACGCGACGCGCGACACAGGAGGAAAAATTCGTGTGCGCACCTGGGCGGACAGGATGAAGCGCGTGAGGGCGGCGCTGTCGATCCACGCGAGCTTGTCCAGGATCGCCAGAGAGGACAGGACCCAGTGGCTGTAACAGACCTGTTCTCCCGGGGCGTGCAGAGAGGATGTAGTCGGTGGTCAGCAACGGACTCCCCAGCCCGAAAAGCACGCAGACAGACATACATCTTCCAACTTTTCGGGGCGCCCGTTCAAGCCGCCGTTGGGAAGCTGCCGCTCAGCTAGCCACCACCCAAGCATCGGCACGTCGATCACGTCCAACCGATCAAGAATCGCAAGCGCCGCCGTGCATACCCACACTGCCAAAAAAAAAAAGAAGAGAAGGAAGAAAGTTCATGTCAGCGATTAACAAGAGAGAGGGGGACGGGGGGACACACAAACACACCTTGTGCGGCGTGGCTCTCGGCACCTGCGACGCGCCCAAAACCACCATCAAAGTTGCGGCACGAGGCGAGGTAGGAGACCGTGCGCTCGCGATCGAGGCGGTCGAGCGCGCCGAGGAGGGTGAGCGCGGACACGGCGCAGTACAGGAAGCGCGTGTCCGTCTCGCCAAAGGCGTCGCCTGCAAAGACCCCCGAGGGCTGTTGCAAGCCCAAGATGACTGTTCGTCGCCACCCTTAGAAAAACGCAAGGGCGGAGGGGGGGGAGGGAGGGGCGTACAGTCGACCACCCGTGGCACATCGATGCGTGCGAGGGCGTCGTACGTCGCTAGAACCTGGATTGCGCTCAGAGTCGAGAGGATGTGGGCATCGTGCCCTGGATGTGCGCCGAAAGCGCCTTTCGATATCGGTGTTAGTAGCCAGTGGCTTGCGGTCGCGCGCGGAGAGGGGGGACGGGGCGCGTACCTGCCTCGTCATCCCAGCAGCTCATCACATACTCTATAGTCTCATCCGCGTCTAAAGCCTCCTTGTGCTTCATTACACAGAGCGCCGTGACGCCCCAATACACCGCGTTCATCCGCAGGTGGGCCGTCATGTGGTATGTCAAGTCATCCTTATTCTACAAACTCTGTGCGCTCAGTAGGGTGTTTACCTTTTGCCTGAAGACGACATACTTTTCCTAGATTCTGAATGTATCGTACGTGGAGATCTGTTAGAAGTGTATCGGACATGGAAGGTTGTGGTGTGATAGTGGTGTAATTGAATTGGGCACAATCTCGGAGGCTCGGAAGACGGATGGAGTTTCCGTTCCCGTTCTTGTGATCAATTTGCCGATTAACCTCAATTGGACTCGGCCGTAACTCGAAGGTCGTGCTATTGCTATTGGGCCACCTCGTGCAAGTACTCGTAACGATACTTGGATACCCCGATAAAAAGACCGTCGCAGAGGCAAGTCTGCCAGTAACCCATCTTCCCCATGTCCGCCTCTTCACTCCACGAGTCTTCTCCCACCTCCTACGGTGTCTCTCCGGCCATCGAGGGAGGTTTCCACGCTCTCCATCGCCAAGACATCTCTGTTAGTAGTATCACGACACCAGTATTCTCACAAGAAAATCTCAAGGAGGACGATGTGGGATCACTGCGCACGCTGGACAACGTCCGTGATCAGGTAGCCTCCCACGTCGCTGTGCGCGCAATCCGCAAGCTGAAAACCGCCGACAACAATCATTACGGGGTCTCATCGACACTCTCCAAGAGCGACGACCCCGCGTTCCTGCGCCGCGTCGCGGCGCACCTCGCCTCGCATCCCTCGGGTATCCTCAAAGACAAATCGTACCTCGTAGCGGTCCCCACCACCGGCACGGGCGACACGTCCCTCCTCATCTGCGGCAGCGACGCTACCAAAGTGCAGCGCGCCGCGCTCCTCACGATGTCCAAGTTCATCGGACACATCAAGCCACTCCCGGAACAGGACGCAGGCACCGTCTGGATCGGGCGCGCGCGGGGGCTCGCCTGGAACGGGTACGACGAGACCGCGCTCTGGGACGTGCTCCAGAAGTGCGCGCAGGAACTCGTCGATCCCTCTCGCCCGCCCCCGGGCTCTCGCGGCATCGACGAGATCCTCGAGACCGCGCGCACGCGCCTCCACCGTCTCTTGCCGCACCAGGCGTTCGCGGAGCTCCGGGACGCGGACATCAAAGTGCCCGTTTTGCTAGTCGACATCCGTCCGGCGGCGCAGCGCGCGACGCACGGGCAGATCCCCGGCGCGATGATCATCGAGCGCAATGTCCTCGAGTGGCGATTCGATCCACGGTATTTGAAGGAGCGCCTCGATATTGCGACGCGATATGATCTGAGGGTGATCGTGTTCTGTCAGGAGGGCTATACAAGCTCTTTGGCTGCTGCGTCACTGCAGGACATCGGACTGTTGAATGCGACTGACATGGCTGGTGGGTTCAAGGCGTGGAAAGAGGAAGGTCTCCCGGTGGAGCTTGAGACATGATGCGCGGAGGCGGCTGGGTGTATCTGTCTTATGGGACATCTCCACTTCCAGCACTAGAGCATCCCTAACCAATTTGAGGGATCATTCTCCTTCCTCGAGTCGTGGTAAGCACCAACCGCTGGCCCATCATCACTCGGAGCTCACGTAACGCACAGCATTCCTTTGTTGTCGTGTTGCGTTGCCGAAGCATCATGTCACCGATACAGTAATTTATGAATCTTGTTGTGTCATATGTACTACGATGAGGGCACGTTACCAATAGGCGACATTGTTCCGGGGTATCCTACCTCATCTCTTCATTAGGACTGTGCTTATGTTCCCATGAGCGCGTTTTTCACGAGGGAGTCATGGATTCTCTGCGTCGTATTTCTGAGGGATAAGATCCGTCCGCGCACTCTGTTCGCAGATTCGTCGAAAAGTAGCATTGTTTTCGTCTTAGCGTTTTTCACATTGTAATGTCAGTCAGCGTCGTCTCGGTATCGAAGCGGAAGAAGGTGGCCCCGGCCGCAGATCGGGTAGCTGTGTGGGTGAGGGTTTCTCAGTGGCTTGGCATGGTATGATGGGATGTCGACTCTTACTTGCCATCTGGATCGATCTCGCCTTTTACCGCTACCAATCGCGGCACTTCACCATCTATATAAAGCGTGAGGCGTGCAGATGAGGAATGGTGAGGGGGACACACCTCGATGATGTATGACGTTCCACGCAACCTCCTTGCTGAGTTTCTCAAATGCAACCTCTGGGTCCTTGTGTCGCCTTCTCCGATTTGGTCACCCACACCTAGTACTGCGCACAATGGTGTCAAGTTCCATTATAGTAGATAGTAGTATCGGAGTCGGAAGAATGCGTTCAATGCACGAACGCCAATTAGAGCTGGAAGATTACAGCTACATCCACGAAAATACACTGTCCGTAGTCTACAGCAGAACTTGCAACAGTGGGGGGGTGAATAAATAGAAAAAGTAATAGATTTGAGAAAGCGTGTCTTTAGGAACACGAGGCTATACCTCGGGACGCGAGTACTCCCTTCGCGGGGGTTTCGCGCGGCGCAATGGCTTCGCCTTCACCCTAACCTTTCGGCGCTTCAACTTGGGCTCCTCCGCTTCCGCTCCCCGCCCTGCTCCAGCTCCCGCCCCTGCCTCAGGACGGGTCGGGCAATGCTCTTCGTCCGAATGGCCAGTCGGGTCATACCCGAAAAACTCGCGGTCTGGCAAGTCATCTGGGTGAGTTTGAAACCCAGCGTTGTGCCGCATACGCACGCGCTGGGACGGAGTCGGCATGGGCTCGTTCGACGCTATGACGAACGGATACCGCTCTTCCTCGGGACGCTCGTTGTACTGCGCGAGCGCGCAAAACTCGCGCGCGTGCACCCGCATCGCCACCTCGGCCACGGACAGCCTGCCGAGTTTGATCAGCCGGAAGAGCGCCTTGCCGCTCAGCAACCCATGGTTTTTCTGCGGGTTTCGCATGCGCCAGTCAGCAGCGATGAGTGTTGGCAAGGGGTCGAAGACCTCGGGCGCTTTGCACGAGTTCGGCACCGGCTCGTAGATGAAGTCGCGCAGTTTGATGCCCTTGGCCAGGAGGTAGCTATGCGGTCTTCAGCCGTTATCTTAGTTGGCTCGACGTCGGGAGCGATTTCTGTTGGCGCGGGAGAGGGGGGCTGTAAGGCGAGACATGCCGTTACGCTCGGAATGAGGTGCTTCGGAGCGCCCGTGACACCTAATCCGTTCCTCTTCTCCACGTGCATCCTAGGTCCCCACACATCGCCGCTTTATCTGACAAGCCAAATTCGTTCCCTACACTACCATCATTCTTCTTGTTTGTGCCTCAGTCATAATATCGTTAACACACCCTAGTATATAAGCTACAGTAAAAGCCCTGTGGAAGGCAAGTGAAGTAAAGCTATAACCGTATAGGACTTCCTCCTCGTTAAGCAAACGTGTCGACGTGAATCCCTTTCCCCTTGTTTCTCTCCCTTTTCTATCTGTGCTCCTGTCCCATCTTCTCGAACTCGCGCGTGCGTTAGTCGTACGCACTTCAGGGCAACGGGTGCGAAGTGGATGGTCCAGCGCTGATAAGAGGGGGAGTTTCTCGATGACGGCGCTTTCCCAGCAAGGTAGAGTAAATGACAGCGCGGGACGGGGTCAAAGTGGCAGAAGAAGTGGTTGCGGGCTCAGTGGCATCGGTCATCACAACGTCCTCCTCGACAAGAGGACGAGAGGGAGCGCGACCGAAAGTGCTCAGCAGGCGACGCAAAGGCATGGTTGAAAGTGTCTTTGTACAAGTTGACGTTCATGGTATTGTTCAGGCGACAACAGTGATGTGTGGATAGTTCGTCAGTGGGAGATGTTGAGAGGGGAAACGTCTTGAATCACGCGTTCAGAAGGTGGTCGCTATAAAACAAACACGGATTGTTACTGTAGTATAGCCACAACAATTAGGGTGGCGTTGGGATGGTCCACACTGGCAGGTACGACGCGCGTCATACTAGTAAAGCTGTACGAATGCCACAAAGGACAAAGCGACAAGGGTCCGAAGCGAGGTAAGGCCAGTTTCGGGGCTCTAATGGGGGTGGTGGATTGTTGCCTGAACCGGCTGTGAATACGTACTAGTGCCAGTGTGCGCCAGTGGTCTTACTGCGCGCTTTCGGCGTTGCCATTTGTCATAATTTTCGTATATGGCTATTTCTCGGTTCCTGGCCTCCGGACCCTCCGATTATCGACTCCGCTTTTTGCTTTGAGGTCAATATGCGAAGACGCACCGACGTCACCACTGGCGCTGGCACTGGAAGTCGCTCCGAGTCCTCCGAGTCTTCGTCTCCCATGGGGCTGCAGCAGCAGTAGTGCATTTTCAGGCAGGGCGTGACGGGAAAGACACGCGCAGGGGCATGACCCTTCGTGCATGGCGACGAGCAGGCCGAGCAGCTCCGAGTCCTCTTCGCGTTTGGCGCGGAGAACCACCAAGGTGAGTTTGATCGGGACAAAGAGTACGGGGAGGGGTTCGACGTCCTGCATTTTGCCGCTGCGCCAGCACACGGGCCCGGGGTTTGCCTGGTCTGCATGATAAACAATACTATTATCGGAATTCCTCTTCAAGTTGGTGCATTCCGTGTCTGCACTGAAGACGACCTCTGTGCTATTCTTCCTTTCTCACTTGACTACCTTGAGAGAACCATTGTCTCGTATCCTAACATGTCGCAGTGTCTAAGAAAGGAATGGGCCGCCCGGTGATCTGACAAGCGCAATGGCTCCTCCACCCAGGCCCAGCTATGAGGGGAGGTTAATACGACGTCCCAAGGAAAACCATGGACTCCACGCACTGTATGTGTATCTCCAGACGATGAAAATGATGAAGGGAAGCATCTCAATCAACTCCTGGCGCCAGCTCCTTGTTTTATATAACCTCTACTGATTCTCTACTTCGCACATTGTACTGAGTTGTTGCACATTATGATGGCGTACTAAGCTAGCAAGAGAACAAGGAAGTAATCAGTGAAGCCAGGATATCCTCGCATCTGTCTCAAGATTATCCGTAGTCTTCTCCCTCAGGCCGCTGATGACTTGAGCAACGAGGACCACCGTACCCCAATCTGTCCTCTATCATGATTCCAGAACGTCAGAGTCCTAATCCTGGGTGGTATTTAGAACATCGTTCCAGTGTTTTTACAAACGCTCCCTCATTGCTTCGACGTGAGATTCATCACCCACTTCTTCATCCCTTCTCATCCATAGAACGTCCCACCTTTCCCCACAACCTCATCTACTTGTTGTAGCCCATGGCTCTACCCGTGCCCCTAAGTCACCCACTGAGCATGAATTTTCTCGACGACCTCCACCACGAGCAATGCCCTCTCGATTCTGACGCGTCCGTCTCCTATAGCGGGACAGCCTCTGTATCGTGGCCTCTTCCAGAACTCATAACACGGTACGGGCTTTCCCAAGAAGCGATTCGTTCCTGTCTTGACTCCCATTATAACCGACAGCGCAAGCTCTCGAGCGTCCTGTACTTGAATATGATCGACACGTCAGGCCTTGCAGGATGTCCAGGAGAAGAGTCTCTCTCCCCTGAGAAAATTGCTCGTACGGATGTGCTAAAGTCGAGATTCTCTTGCTTGGTATAGTTACGGGCAATGGGTCCAGGACCTTCGACATACGAGTGCGTTCGATCGTGATACTGTCTCGTCTTTGGCTGATGTCGTGTTTATCTAAGAGCACTTACATGTTGCCGAACCGCCTAGGAGGTTGCCTTTGCTCGTGACCATAAAGGACCATCCCGTACTATAACTGGTAGTTAGTACTTAACATCGATAAAAACGTGCCGTCAGTGAAATACATCCTTATATATTTCCTGGCTTGCCGAAATGCCCGAGTCGTTGTTAGCGACTTCAACCCCTTCCCCTGCACCGTGACGCATCCGCTAGCCCTAGCCTCACCGTTGCCTCAATTGTTGCCACCCCCGCCTCAAACCAGCCTGCCTTTACTCTCACAACTACTTTCCCCTTATTAATAACGCTGGACCACTATCCTTTCACCAATTTCTCCCTTCTCCTGCTCTGACAGAAGTTGCCCTCGACGTCGAACGAAGCAATAACATCACAATACTAAGAAAAATACGTATGAGCGTGGAGGGTGGTACAATGTTCGGTCATACCTCAATATACACCATACTCCGACAATAATCGCACAATCTCCCGGTGTCCGCTTCTTGATGCTAGCTGGGATGTGGTCAAGCCTTCATTGTTCCGTACATGAACATTTGCACCTCGTTCGAGTAGCAACTTGACAATTTCAAGGTAACCGTTGTGTGATGCGAGATGCAATGGAGTCCAGAGGTTCTGCTGCTGTGCGTCCACATCGGCGCCTTGGTCAAGTAACAGACGCGCGACATATAGATGTCCGTATGGTGATGCCGTGTGCAAGGGGGTCCACCCGGCCTTGTTCCGGGAATTCACATTCCCACCATGCTCGATTAACAACTTTGCAACTTCAAGTCTTCCTTCGCTTGACGCCCAATGTAACGGAGTCCGGTATGAGGCATCCCGTTCGTTGACATCCGCGCCACAGCCGAGTAACGACCGTACGGTACGAACATTTCCCTGTCGAGATGCAGTATGCAACGATCCCCGTTTGTAATCAAGAAAATCTGCGTTGTCGCCACGGTTGGGTGAAGACACCACTACATCAGAATGCGTGTCTTGTGATGCCACATCCAGCGTAGTCACGCCTATGCCCGCCCAAGAACCCATACCTCCCACTCCCATGACCTCCGCCAGGAAGATCATGACGTCGCGTTTCCCACTTTTACAGGCAAGATCTAGTGCTGTCTCCTCGTTGCCATTTCGCGTGTTGACGTCCGCGCTCGACTCGATTAGAAGTTTAACAATGTCAAGATGCCCATTTCGTGCTGCTACGTGCAACGATGTGCAGCCCTTGCTATCTTTCGAATCCGAATTTGATCCCAGTTTGAGTAGGAAACGCGCAATCTCGAGTTGCCCATTACTCGATGCCTCGTTCAATGGTGTTTCTTGGCTCTTGTTCCGCTTGTCAACGTCTGCGCCGCGCTGGACCAACAATTCCGCAACCTCGGAATGGCCGTTCGCTGATGAGAGATGGAGTGGGGTGCACATGTTCGCACACTTTGCGTTTACATTCGCGCCGTGGTCAAGTAATAGCCGCACATTGTTGAGATGTCCCGACTCTGATGCAAAGTGTAATGAAGTCCGGCCTTCGTCATCGCCGGAGTTCACGTCTGCACCACGCTCGATCAGGAAGCACGAAACATCGAGTATTCCTTTCGCTGAAGCCACAGCCAATGGGGTCCTGTGCTTCCCATTCCGCATGTCAACATTGGTGCCATACTTGAGTAACAAACGGACGACGTCAAGATGCCCATTCGATGACGCTGTGTGGCATGGTGTCGAGCCATCGTTGTTGCGTGAGTTTGGATCCGCACCACGCTCGATCAACAAGTGTGCAACGTTAAGTCTCCCGGCAGCTGATGCCAGGTTCAATGCAGTTTCTCTACCCGGGGTATTCAAGTCGACGGCTGCACCGTGGTCCAACAACTCTCGTACAATATCGAGATGTCCATTTTGGGACGCTGAATGTAATGGAGCCAGGCCTATGTTGTGACGGTGATCCACAACTGCGCCGTTCTGAAGTAACAGCTGCACGATATCCAGATGGCCGTAATTGGAAGCCAACGTCAATGGTGTCGAACCTCCGCAGTTACAGGAGTCCACAGCTGCGCCATGCTGGAGTAACAGCCGCACGATATCGAGATTGCCAAATGCGGAAGCTTCTATCACCGGGGTGTTACCATCCTTGTCAGGGGAGTCTACAGCTGCGCCATTCTGGAGTAACAGCCGCACGATATCCAGATGGCCGTATCGCGAAGCTAATTTCAACGGTGTCCAGCCTTCGTTGTCACGGGAGTCCACAGCTGCCCCATTCTGGAGTAACAGCCGTACAATATCCAGATGGCCGTATCGCGAAACGGTTTCCAACGGCGTCCAGCCTCCCTTGCCGCACGGGTCCACAGCTGCTCCATTCTGGATTAATAGCCACACAATGTCCAGATGGCCGGATCGTGAAGCCGACTTCAACGGCGTCCAGCCTCTGCTGTCACGGGAGTCCACAGCTACGCCATATCGTCGCGATACTTGCGCAACCTCGAGTTCTCCATTCCGTGATGCCCCTTCCATTGCCATCTCGTAATGTCCATTCTGTATACGGGCATCTGCGTGGGGGCCCAATAAAAACTTCACAATGTCACGACGTCCCCTTTGTGATGCTCCGTGCAACGGACTCATCGTCTGGTCGTCTAGGGCATTCACATTTGCACCCCACTCAAGCAGTAGCAGCGCAATGTCGAAGTCTCCCTTGGCGAGGGCAGCATGTAACGGAGTAGCGTGGGTGCCTCCCTTAGCATTGATATCCTGTGGACAGCTGACGACCAGGTGTTCCACAAGACCCCGGAAACCACATATTACGGCATAATACAACGCGGCTGCCTCCGGCTGTGTTGGGCACTCGCTCGACATCTGTTCCACCCAATCCCAAGGTCGATCTATGTCGTATATCCAGACCCACGTTGCGAAGTGTGGCTTGTCTGGGTCAAACAGGAGCTCCATAAGTTCTTGAATGCTTGAAGACACATTCTCGAACCGACCATGCTCGACCCAATGCTGAGCCGCGTAGATCGAGAGTGGAAAATTCTTCATGCGGTTTTTGTTGATATGGTCATCTAATCGGAGTAGCGTACTGAGGCAAGCCTGGGCGAGGATCGTATGTGCCGGCTGAAGAAGAACATGATAGCGCGAGAGGTCGTCTCCTGCATTGGCGAGACGATCCGATGTGAGGAACTCCTTTACGGAGAAATGGGAAAACTGGACGACCGGCAACCCGTCGACGTTGACAATTGAGATTAGACTCGAGCATGCAGATAGAACAGCGTCTTGAGCATCCTCCAGGCACCAATCAGAATGATATTCTGGAGGCTTTCTGACTTCGAAGCGAATGGCAAGAACTTCTGCGAGCTCTTCGACACGGAGAGGGCGAACCGCCACAGTAAGACATTGAAGGAGTCGATGGGTATATTCTCGGTTTCTCTGTCCAATCTCTAGCAGAATACGCTCATAGGTTTTATCCAATGTCTCGGGTAATTCCTGCAGGGCGTCGCGGAGACTTGCCGGAAAGCAGTGGCGTAGCATTTCTAACTGACAAGCAACCCATCGAAACCTGTGTGCCGCATAAACAACTTTCGAGGTGATGTGACACCGACAACTTACATTCCGTCAGCCTTTCGTACGAGCATATTAATAACTAGTTCTTTATCCTCCACTCTCCATCTCCGCATCTTCCGGTCAGAGTAGACCACAGACTTGACGTAGTCTCTAATATCTTCTTTCTGTCCCCTCTCGTCGTGAAGAGACACAACGTGCGATGCCAAAGGCCCGAGTGCAGCTACGATATCTGCTTCGGGTCGACTCGTGAAGCATAATCGGAGATTTGGAAGGTGTAAGTCCACGAGCTCTTCTACGACTTCTAGGACCCGTTCGCGAAGGGACACCACGCCTGAAGTGTCTGGACACTCGTCCAGAGCATCCACGATGATGTAAGTCATCGGCGCCTCCGGAAGTCCCAGCATGTTAATCAAACATTGCTTAAGCGCTTGAACACCAGGCTGTTGGGATCCAGCGTAATGCCTTGAATATAGCTCAGAGAGAATATCGCAGCAACAATCGGACTTGGCGCTGAGCTGTCCAAGGATTGAGGTGAGCAGACCACGGATGTCCTGCTTTGCGCCATCTCTAAAATCGAAATAGTAGAATGCCATCAAAGCTAAACCCGCGCCAGAATTGACTTTGGCTGCTTCAATGATGCTGGAGCTGATTGTTGTTTTCATTGGTACTGCATAACATGACTGGTGTGACACATACCACAAGATACTCTTCCCCGATCCCGCTACGTGATTGCGCGGCGGGCTGTCATTAGTAGGTGCAAGAATTGAAGTGATAGTTACGTACGTTTACCACGGATCCACAACAGGGAACCGGTCGCTTTCCATTCCTCGAAGATCCTGCCCTGGGTAAACCACGCAGCTGTTCCGTCGCGATGGTCTGTCCGTGCGATGTTGTGATTTTTAGACGGATCTGGAGGGGACAGCCAACTTCGGACATCCTTCTGCAACTGCTCTCCTGTGCGGCAGCAGCGGCACATTCAGTTCGACGGATACCCCAGGCAGAAGTAAGGGATAACTGACGTTTCATCTTGTTTATCTCATCGGTTGCCTCTTGCATCGCAACTAGCACACATCGCCATCTTGAGTAACGCCGAAATGTGCAGGCGGGACAAACATACCCAGAGCCTGTTGGATGTTATTTATGGATGCCCTGCCGTCTAACCAGAAAGACGGTTCAGCAGATGCCTAGCAAGCGGGTAAGCAAGCGTTGCATACCATTCATGACTACCTTCATATTATTTACTAGACCGTGGACGACCTCAAGCGTCTGTGCTCCTGTCATCCGAGCTTCATCTTGCGTAAGTCGGTCCAACCTTCGTAATACAGCCTCGACTTCAGTCTCTCCCAGCAGTTTCTTCGCGAATTTCTCTGCAGAATGTTCAGCAATGTCTAAGTTTGGGTAAGGGTTCACTTACTGAAACGGCCTTGCTTGATTTGCTTCGTCGCGAGGGCGAGCACGGAGAGAACTTCGATCAATATCTTCACGATGATATCGGTCATCGTAGGTGAAAACGGAATCTCGGTATAAATATGAAGGCGTTTGAGGAAATTTGCGACACATTCAAATAGCTCAACGAGTGCGTCATAGCTTGTGGTGACACCACTGGCTGCCTGATTGACAGAGATATGGCAAGGATTCAGTGGGAAGTAAAGGAGATACATACCACGAGGAGGACATCGACGCCGACAAAGATTGCTTTCGCAGGTGGAAACGGTACCTGATGTTGGAAGCATAAAATTATAATCGGATCGGAAAAGACGAATCGACTAGCTGGAGCTCACGAGAACGAGGGCCTCGCCAAGTATGCCAGAAAGTGCATGAAGGAACTGGACTACAGGGCTGAGGCATTTGATCAATTTGCGACGTCCTTCCCGATAAGTCTTGAACTTGCTTGCTCTGTCTTGAAGCAATTGAAAGATAGCATTGGCAGAGTCACAATCTTGAAGCTTGTCGACGAAAGGATTTTTTGCGAGGTCTATCCCTGTCTGCTCGGCATAGTCGGATAAAGCTTTGGTGATCAACTGAAAGTTAGAAGAGGAACTTGAAGGTGCTGTCGAGGACATGGAACTAGGAGACGGCGTTGGCGTAGTGCTGAACTTGTGAGGGGGGGTGATAGGGATTGTGATGGGTAGCAGGGATCCGAGTCGCCCGGGGTGGCAGTTATACTAGTACTAGTACTCCTGTTGCACTGCACAGCCCTTGACAATCGATGCTTTGCCAAACGGGTCCAAGGCGTAACCGAGAAGCTCGAAAGCACACCTTGTAGAGGCCTCATGTATTATCACTACATCAAGCAAGTACGGATCCCGGGGCCGGGCTAATTCCATCGGTCCTCACACCGAGTTACGATCACCCTCGACTTCTCAGTCACTTCCCACACTCAACGTCCAACATACTGGCAACCGCCCTCACTCAAGTCGCGCAACCGCACACCTCCGCTTTGTTACAACTCTGAAGCCACGCTTGTCACTGTTCCCTGTGTCCTGCATTCTTGAGTACTTCACCCCATGGCTCTTACTATCGCTTTTCTCCCTTCAATTCTTGTCTCCTCTCATGTATATAATCCCTCTATGCTCACCCTGTGATCGCCATCAATGGCCCGGGCCCATCATTCCCCTTACGTTTTCCGTTCCGGAGCATCCTGCGTGGTACCAGAAGGCTCCCTTTGTAATTCCTAAAGCCTCCAGCGATCTCTAACATCTAGCATTAGCGACTAAAGCCTATCTCTTGCCACTTCTCCTCTCCCTATCTCCTCTTCGCTTGGGACGACACTTGTACCCTCGCAGCATCTCATCTACACCCGGTAGACCGACTCACAAACACGTCAGCGGCGGAGACTACCGCACCCAACCTGTAACATCATCGTCAGGTCGGGAGGTCGTGGCAACTTGAACAGGTCAGTCATGCTCTACTGTATTTCCGAATGTGTTGCCGAATGTGTCCTAATCCTGGGCGGGATTTACAACGTCATCCCCCCTCTTTGACAAATACTATTACATTTCAACAACACTCTCACTTCACTTCACTTCTCAACCATTGAACGTCCCACCCGTGGTCCCTTTCATGATCAACGCCCCGTCGACTCCGCCCCATCCGTAGACTATGGTAGGACGAGGTGACGGTATCATCGCCTCTCCAGAACTTGTCGCACAGTGCAGGTTTCGCCCCATAAGTCATTCTTTCCTGTCATCATTCCCACCCTACTCAACAGGGCATGCTCACACGCTCCCTCTGTTTGAAGGGGACTGGCACTCCAGGCATCCCAGAATGTTCCAAGACGAGAAGAGTCGCTCTGCCCGGCGCTGCTTCTCTACACGGATGCTAGAACCAAGGTTCTCTCGCTCGGCACGGTTACTAGCAATGCGTCCAAGACTGGTATGCAAGTGCGTTCCGTCGTGACATTTGTTTCGCCTCCAGGTTGGTGTCGTGCGGCTTGACCAAGGCCTTCTTTTGCTCGTGGTCACAACTCAACGAAGATAGTCCTCGACTTGGCTCTTCCCGGTTAGGACACGGTTGATCGTTTGTCTTGTGCGGTCAAGAACCCCGGCATTCCCACACGCTGCGTATTTACGGCGCTCTCGAGACCGTCTTGTGAACCATGTCCATCCGTCCATAAGCCCCTAGCCATGGATAGTTCTACGTAGCTTACGACCGGGATACCCGACTTCACCTCCCTCAGAATGCTTGTTGACAGTCAAGTCCAGATCGGTGAGCGTCATGTTGACCACTTCACCTTTGAGCTCAGGAACAAGGTCCTCAATAACAGCCACTCTTACCATGTCACGCATTCACAACCCCATGACTTCACAGACCTGGCCCTCAGATTTACACCCAACCCGATCGGTCGGATGCTTGAGCGTGCGACCCGGGCCGCGACCAAGGAGCACGAAACGATCTGGGTTGTAGGGCCCCGCATGGATCCTAAAGACAGGCCTCTTGCCTTATCGTCCTGAAGGTGCAGACTTCCCTCCCGAAATGGAGGTAACGGATTTCATGCAGATTCTCAACCATATGCGGCAAAGCATGGACTCTCAGTCGACGAACCCAGTGAACAATACCGCCCCACGGGACGACCCTTAAGCCCGACGAACTCGTTACATGATAGTGCTGTGCGCGAGTCTGACCACGACACGACCTGTCACCTTGAGAAGCTCTGTGGCAACCTTGTCAAATTTCGAAATTATCATCTACAAGTATGAGATCATCGCGACGACATCCTGCGAGGTATTCGACGACGGGCTTCAGAACGAAAGAGCTTCAGTCTTACCCCATTTCCCTCCGAGCGTCGTGGCACACATAGACCCGGAGCGCAAATTCTCCCGTGCGCGCGCGCAAACCAGCGCAGAGTGGTTTGCTCGCGCCGACTTGTGTGGGGGGTGGCCATCGCTAGATCAGAGGGCACTGGCAAGGGCTTGTACTTTACGATGCTGCCCAATAAACAGAGTCCCTATGAGAGTGCCATGTCGCTCTGGCCGCTGTGAGCTAGGCATGGAAGCGAGGAGCGAGGGCGGAAACTTTTGCGAGCCGCCAACAAATCTTCACACTCGTGTGGCCAATCCCCCCAACACGAACGACGGAAATGACAGAGTGCCGTACTGTACAGTATGCTTCAATTTGACGGCAGAAAGGACCCGGTTCGTGATGATGGACATGTCGGCGAATACGTTGGGCCGTAAATAAAGTAAAGCTGCATATCGATGGGCACAAAGTCAGTTCCCAATAAGCGGACTCAGAAGTCTCTCACTGGCAGTCAGTCAGTCAGTCCGAAGTCCGATTGTACAGTACAGTACAGAGTCGTCACGTGTCACGGTTGCTGCCCACCCCCGAGTCGTCGGTTTCGTCGGTTTCAAGTTTATCTTTACAAGGGCACCTCCCTCGATCGAGGACGCGTCACCCGGGACGCGGGAACCCCCAGTGCGCCTACGCCCACGCTTCGTAGATGGTACGCCGTTCCTATCCACCGTTGGAGCGCTACTCGGGGAAATTCGAACTCGAAACCGGTAGTGAGATTGGGGAGTCTCGTGACCGACCGCCATAGCGAGCAACCCTCACAGAAAGGCGTAGTAAGCGTCAGTTATGTCCATACCTACCTTTAACTCCAACCGCATCGAACAACAATGGCGCACGTACAGCAAGGAATAACGGCGTGAGCACATCCGTCACAGGGGACAAAATGCACGACAAGTGTATTGAAATGCTTTATCATCCTTTGTGATACCCTGGTGCTCGAATCAAGATTCCGTACGTTGTGTCTCTTGCAGTGTCCTCTACCTACACTGGCAGTGACCTTGCCCTACTTGCATCGCTTACATAATACGCAGCATCCGAGTTCAGTCATGGTAGCGCGGCGCCCGACACAGTGTACAAGGATTGCAAGGGGACCACACCGACGCACAAATCGGAAATATGGATGTTGTTAGTTAACCTCAAAGAACAACCCTGGCCTGCGCCGAAGCGTCACTGCGGGGGATATTCCCTCCCAGACGTTTTGTGAGGGTGAGTGGTTTGTCTTGTCCGCCGTTGACAACTGTATAGACATGTGACTGGACGCTTTCGGTGGCGTGTCTCACAGAAAATAGCTTCTGAGGAGCGCAAGGCGGCCGATGCGAAGATTGAAGAAGATAACTTATTCTTATCGCTCGAGGCCGCCGACCAGGCAGAAACAGACGCCTTCCAATGTGGCCGGTGCAAGCAGGTAAGACAGGTAATCTCCGGTCCGAATTATTTCTCACCGCCTTTCCTATATACCAGAGGAAGTGCCGCCATCGCCAAGCCCAGACACGGAGCGCTGGCGAGTAGATGATCGCGCATTGTGCTTATCTTTGACTTTTTCATACGCTGACTCACCTACCAATAGCCTGGGACCTTCGTAACGTTGTCGCTGCTTGTTCTTATCCCAAATCTTACCCCCTTAAGCTGCACCAACTGTAACCACAGGTGATGGAAGTTCTCGTAGATTCACACAATTACATACCACAAGCTTTAGCTTAGATCTGTGTTCTCCTTGACCTTACTTTCCGTGGCTGTACGCTTTAGTTTTCGTGCCAATTCGCGGACACGATGTACTGTACATACCCACTTCTGCCTTGGCTTCGCATCCGTGCTGGACTGGGACCAGGCTTCACTTGAATATAGCGTGAATACTTATTTGGTAACTTGAGACGCGTCCAAGAAGCAGCCTATACTGTATTTCATGCCATACTCGGCCCGACAAAGCGGAGGTCCATTCTCCCGGCCAAGGGATGCATTGACACAATGTTTACATGTTACTGCATTTGGATGAGGAAACCAGTATTCTCGACTTGGAGGACTGAGTGGGGATTACGTCTATATGATGAACTTCACGCCTCGCGTCGTGGCAGCGCCTTCCAGCTATTCTTGAGGCCCATACGCTCGATCAGACTCGCCGGCATACAATACACCGGGTCAACGTGATCCAGCCCCGGGTAGCCGAAAAGGGAAAGACCGGCGACGCCGAATAAAGTGCGGAACACGTCCATCATGTCAACCTGGCCAGTCCCACCCTCCGGATCCTACATAATGAAATGGAAGGCTTTATTGTCAGGAACGAACAAAACAACTTGAAAAGGCGACACGGGAGGAAAGATTGTGTGCGCACCTGAGCAAACAAGATGAAGCGTGGGAGCACAGTGATGTCGATCCACTTGAGCTTGTCCAGGACCGCCAAGGAGGACAGGACCCAGTAGCTTTAGCAGACCTGTTTCCCTGGGGCTTGCGCGGGCGGAGAGGATGTCGTCAATGGCCAGCAACGGACACCCAACGCGAAGCCTATGCAGACAGACATACATCCTCCAACTTTTCGGGGCGCCCGTTCAAGCCACCTTTGGAAGCTGCCGCTCAGCGAACCACCACCCAAGCGTCGGCACGTTGATCACGTCCAACCGATCAAGAATTGCAAGCGCTGCCGTGCGTGCCCGCGCTGCCAGAGGAAAAGAAAAAGGAGAAAGTTCATGTCAGCGACAACAAGAGAGAGAGAGGGACGGAGAGACACGAACACACGTTGTGCGGCGTGGCTCTCGTCACCCGCGACCAGCCCAAACCGATCGTCAGGGTTGCGGCACGAGGCAAGGTAGGAGACTGTGCGCTCGCGATCGAGGTGGTCGAGCGTGCCGAGGAGCGTGAGCGCGGACACGGCGCAGTACAGGAAGCGGGTGTCTGTCTCGCCAAAGACGTCGCCTGCAAAGACGCCCGAAGACTGTTGCAAGTCTAAGATGGCTGTTCGTCGCCACCCTTAGAAAAACGCAAGGGCGGAGGGGGAAGGGGCGTACAGTCTACCACCCGGGGCACGTCATTGCGCGCGAGGGCGTCGTGAGTAGCTAGAATCTGGATTGCGCTCAGAGTTGAGAGGATGTGGGCATCGTGCCCTGGATGTGTGCCAAAAGCGCCTTTCGGTGTCGGTGTTAGCTAGTGGCTTGCCGTATCGCGCGCGGAGAGGAGGGACCGGGCGCGCACCTGCTTCGTCATCCCAGCAGCTCATCCCATACTCTAGTCTCCTTCGCGTCTAACGCCTCTTTGTCCTTCATTATGCAGAGCGCCGTGACGCCCCAATACACCGCGTCCGCAGGTGGGCCGTCATGTGGTATGTCAAGTCATCTTTCATATTCTACTACCTGGGAGGCTGTGCCTACGCACTCAGTAGGGTGGTTACTTTTTCCCTGAAGATGACATACTTTCCCCAAATCCCGAATGTATCGTACGTGAAGATCTGTTAGAAGTGTGTCAGACATGGAAGGTTGTGGTGTGATAGTGGTGCAATTGAGCACCATTCTCGGAAGCTAAGTTTCCCCGTTCGTAGTAATTGTGGTAGTGCTCCTTCCCGCTTGAGCAACCATCATACTCAGAACGCGTCTGAGTCCTAATCCTAGGCGGGATTTAGAACACCGTTCCCAGTCTCCCTCATTGCTTCGACGTGATATTTATCACCCCTTCTCGCTTCTCATCATCCATAGAACATCCCACCTTTCCCCACAACCTCATCTACTCGTTGTAGCCCATGGCTCTACCCGTGCCCTTAACGACCCCCACCATAAGCAATGCCCTCTTGACTCTGACGCGTCCGTCTCCTACAGCATGACAGTCTCCGTATCGTAGCCTCTTCAGAACTCATAACACAGTACGGGCTTTGCCAATCAGTGATTCCTACCCGTCTTGACTCCGGACTCCCATTATAACCGACAGCGCAAGCTCTCGTGCGTCCTGTATACGAATATGATCGACACGTCAGGCCTCCCACTCGCAGGATGTCCAAGAGGAGAAGAGTCTCCCCCGGGCAAATTGCTCACACGGATGCTAGAATCGAGATTCTCTTGTTTGGTATAGCTACGAACAATGGTTTCAGGACCTTCGATATACGAGTGCGTTCTGTCGTGATACTATCTCGTCTTTGGCTGATGTCGTGTTTATCTAAGAGCACTTACATATTGCCGAACCGCCTAGGAGGTTGCCTTTGCTCATGACCATAAAGGACTACGACAGTCCTCGATGATATGCTTCTCAACGAGAATCCGCTTGATCGTTTCTCTCGCATGACCAAGACCCCCTCTGGCACTCCCCCACATGGCACGTTGATGGCGATCGTATCGAGATTATCTATGCGGATCCTAAGGACTGCACAAGATGCATACAGCCACAGGTTTACGTTGACATGGTGAGCCTACAATGATTGGATGCTACAGAAAGATTCCCTTCGACGAGCCACGCCTCAACCTCTATATGTATATGCAGGTCCTTCGGCCCAACTGCATCTTGTCAAGTCTTAACGGCAAACCTAGCGTTTGGCTCTCGCTATGAACCAAGTAGACCGTGACGATGCGCCTAGTGGTAGACTCAAAAGGCGATCTCGTCGTGTTCCTGGAGTCCGCTCCAACAACGTTGTAGGTCCGTCCCTTTATAAGCGCCTAATGTAGTTGAGCTTCATCCCTCATCGGGAGCTATAACAAGAATCTTAACGGCAACCTCGCTCATCCAGTCACCTTTCATCACTTCAGATCTACAACTAACTCGACAGATCGCATCTTGAAGCTAGTCGACGGTGGCTTAAGTGTGCGGTTCGGGCATGCCACCAAGGAGTACCCCACTATCTTCGTCGCAGAGCCCTGCATGGATTGTAAGACGGGCTTCTCGCGCAACCGTCCCTGAGGCGTGGCCATATCCTCTGAGGCGGAGGCGACGTGTATCACGCACATTCTCGAATCATGTGCGGCAAAGCATGGACTTTCAGTCAACGAATTTGTTCAGTGATACAACATCTGACATCGTTGAGCCCAAAATCGACGAGTACTTCTTGAACGATCGCGTTGTGCGCGAGTGCGAATCTGGCCACGACTTGACGTTTCGCCTCGAGGAGCACTGTGCCATCCTCGGCACCACCGACCTCCTAGCTCTCATCTATGAGTACGAGATCGACATCGCTACAGGAATCCGCGAAGTCCTTGACGACGACCTCGAGATTGAAGAGTACTTCGACCTTGGATTGTTCCCTCGGAGCGTCAAGGCATATGCGAATCCACACCGCGGACTCACCCGTGCGGTACAGCAACCCAGCGCGGATTGGTTTTCTCGCGCAGACTTTTTCCTGGATACGATCGTATTCAGAGTACAAGCTCTTACTTTTGTTCCAGCGATCGCCTCCCGGCAAAAAGTGCTTGCACCAGAGGCGCTCCTCGCGCGGACCTCTGTGGGCTGGGAGTGCGAGGAAAGAGTGAGGCTGAGTTGTCGAGGACTCCGCACTAGGCATAAGTTGAGTATGTGTGCTTTAGATCCGAATCACCCTGGAAATTCAACGCTCTCACTGGGTCACTCTGGGATTGGGCTGGACCGTGAGAAGGTCTCCCGGCAATGGGGTTACTGTACCACTACAGTAGCTCACTCAAGGCGTTATTCACAGCCTGTCCAGGCCGTCCACCACGTGCACCTCCCCTTAATCGAATCCTTGTTGCTTGAACCCTGTAGTATTCATGCACCGTTTTTGATCAATTATTTGTATGCTGTAGACCATCCCACTGCAACCGTATTTGTTGTATCTATTTCGACTATACTACGATAAAAAAAAGCTTGTTGGCTTGGGGTTTGAAGATCACCCTCTCAACCGCCTCAAGGCGTGATATTCCTTCTCTCGAGATCTTCCAGCAATGGACCCGCCCATCGTTGTCGCTTGAAACAACGTCATGAAACCGGCACAACCATCAACGACTCTTTAACCTTTGTGTCTACCCTGGTCACGCTTCGCCATATCCTATTGCCGAGGAAAACATTGTGACGATTGGTACAGTACCTCCAAAGTACACCGTCCCTGCCGATACCTCGTCTCCTATCATAAAACCCCTCCCGTACTGTCACTGCCAGTTACTCGATATCGATAGGAAAGTGCCGTCAGGGAGATACACCTTTAGATATTTCCTGGCCTGTCGCAAAGTCGTTCTTAGCGACTCCAACCCCTTCCCCTACACCGTGATGCATCCGCTAGCCTCACAGATGCCTCAGTTGCTGTCTCGCCCCCTCCTCAAAGCAGCCTGCATTTACTCTCACAACTACTTATCCCTCCCCTTATTAATGACGCTTGACCACTATCCTCTCACCAGTTTCTCCCTTCTCCCGCTCTGACAGAAGTTGCCCTCGGCGTCGAACAAAGCAATAACATGACAAGACTAAGAAAAATAGGTATAAGCGCGTGGAGTGGTACGAGGTTCGATCATACCTCAATGTACACGATACTCCGACAATAATCGCACAATCTCCCGCTCTCCGCTTCTTGATGCTAGCTGAGATGCAGTCAACCCTTCATCGTTCCGCACATGAACATTTGCACCTCGTTCGAGTAACAACTTGACAATTTCGAGGCGACCATTGGCTGATGCGAGGTGCAATGGAGTCCAGAGGTTCGGCTCCTTTGCGTCCACATCGGCGCCTTGGTCAAGTAACAGACGCGCGACATCGAGGTATCTGTATAGTGATGCCTTGTGCAGGGGGGTCCACCCGGCCTTGTCCCGGGAATTCACATCCGCACCATGCTCGATTAACAACTTTGCAACTTTAAGTCTTCCTTTCCTTGACGCCTGATCCAACGGAGTCCGGTCTGAGGCATCCCGTTCGTTAACATCCACGCCGCGGCCGAGTAATGACCGTACGGTGCGAACATCTCCCTGTCGAGATGCGGTATGCAACGAACCTCTTTTGTAATCAAGAAAACTTGCGTTGTCGCTACGGTTGGGTGGAGACTCCACTACATCAGAATGCGTGTCTTGTGATGCCACATCCAGCGTAGTCATGCACGTGCCCGCCCAGGAACCCACACCTCCCACTCCCACTCCCTCCGCCAGGAACATCGCGATGCTGCGTTTCCCATTTCTAGAGGCAAGATCCAGTGGTGTCTCCTCGTTGCCATTTCGCGTGTTGACATCCGCACTCGACTCGACTAGAAGTTTAACAATGTCAAGATGCCCATTTCGTGCTGCTACATGCAACGGTGTGCAGCCATTGCTATCTTTCGAATCCAAATTTGATCCCCATTTGAGTAGCAAACGCGCAATCTCGAGTTGCCCGTTACTTGATGCCTCGCTCAATGGTGTTTCTTGGCTCTTGTTCCGCTTGTCAACGTCTGCGCCGCGCTGGACCAACAATTCTGTAATCTCCGAATGGCCGTTCCCCGATGAGAGATGGAGTGGGGTGCACATATTCGCACACTGTGCGTTTACATTCGCGCCGTGGTCAAGTAATAGCCGCACATTGTTGAGATGTCCCGATTCTGATGCAAAGTGTAATGAAGTCCGGCCCTCGTCATCGCTGGAGTTCACGTCTGCACCACGCTCGATCAGGAAGCACGAAACGTCGAGAATTCCGTTCGCTGAAGCCACAGCCACTGGTGTCCCGTGTTTCCCATTCCGCGAGTCAACATCGGTGCCATGCTCGAGTAATAAACGGACGACGTCGAGATGCCCCTTCGATGACGCTGTGTGGCATGGTGTCGAGCCATCGTTGTTGCGTGAGTTTGGATCCGCACCACGCTCGATCAACAAGCGTGCAACGTTGAGTCTCCCGGCACCTGACGCTAGATGCAAGGCGGTTCCTCTACCCGGGGTGTTCAAGTCGACGGCTGCACCGTGGTCCAATAATTGTTGTACAATATCGAGATGTCCATTTTTGGACGCTAAATGTAATGGAGCCTGGGCTGTGTTGAGACAGTGATCCACAGCTGCGCCATTCTGAAGTAACAGCCGCACGATATCCAGATGGCCGTGTTGCGAAGCGGCTTTCAACGGCGTCCAGCCTTCCTTGTCGGGCAAGTCCACAGCTGCTCCATTCTGGAGTAACAGCTGCACAATATCCAGATGGCCGTATCGCGAAGCGGATTCCAACGGCGTCCAGTCTTTCTTGTTGCGCAAGTCCACAGCTGCCCCATTCTTGAGTAATAGCCGCACTATGTCCGGATGGCCGCATCGTGAAGCTGATATCAACGGCGTCCACCCTCTGCTGTCACGGGAGTCCACAGCTAAGCCATACCGTCGTGATACTTGCGCAACCTCCAGTTCTTCATTCCGTGACGCCATGGCCATTGGCATCTCGTCATTTCCATTTGGTATACGGGCATCTGGATGGGGGCCCAATAAAAACTCCACAATGTCACGACGTCCGCTTTCTGATGCTCTGTTCAACGGGCTCATCGTCTCGTCGTCTAGGGCATTCACATTTGCACCGCGCTCAAGCAGTAGCAGTGCAATGTCGAAATGTCCCTTGGCGAGGGCAGCATGTAACGGAGTACCGTGGGCGCCTCCCTTGGCATTGATATCCCGTGGACAACTGACGACCAGGTGTTCCACAAGACCCCGGAAACCACATATTACGGAATAATACAATGCGGCTGCCTCCGGCTGTGTTGGGCGCTCGCTCGACATCTGTTCCACCCAATCCCAGGGTCGATCTATGTTGTATATCCAGACCCACGTTGCGAAGTGTGGCTTGTCCGGGTCAAACAGGCGCTCCATGAGTTCTCGAATGCTTGAAGACACATTCTCGAACCGACCATGATCGACCCAGTGCTGAGCCGCGTAGATCGAGAGTGGAAATTTCTTCATGCCGTTTTTGTCGATGTGGTCATCTAATCGGAGTAGCGCGCTGATGCAAGCCTGTGCGAGAATCGTATGTGCCGGCTGAGGAAGGATGTGATAGCGTGAGAGCTTCTTTCCTGCATTGGCGAGACGATCCGATGTGAGGAACTCCTTTACGGAGAAATGGGAAAACTGGACGACCGACGACTCGTCGACATTGACAAACGAGATTAGGCTTGAACACGCAGATAGAACAGCATTTTGAGCATCCTCCAGGTACCAATCGTAACGATATTCTGGAGGCTTTCCGGCTTCAAAGCGAATGGCAAGAACTTGTGCGAGCTCCTCGACACGGAGAGGGCGAACCGCCACAATAAGGCATTGAAGAAGCCGATGCGCGTATGTTCGTTTTCCCGTCTTAATCTCCAGCAGAATGCGCTCGTAGGTTTGATCCAAAGTCTCGGGTAATTCGCGCAGAGCGTCGCGGAGACTTGCCGGAAAGCAGTGGCGCAGCATTTCCAACTGACAAGCAACCCATCGAAACCTGTGTCGCATAAATGACTTGCGAAATGATGTGATGCTAACAACTTACATTCCGTCAGCCTTTCGCACAAGTATATCAATAACTAGTTCTTTACCCTCCACTCTCCATCTCCGCATCTTCCGGTCAGAGTAGACCACAGACTTGACGTAATCTCCAATATCCTCTTTCTGTCCCCTCTCGTCGTGAAGAGAGACAGCGTGGGAGGCCAAAGGCTCGAGTGCAGCTATGATGTCCGCTTCGGGTCGACTCGTGAGGCATAATCGGAGATTTGGAAGGTGTAAGCCGACAAGCTCTTCTATGACTTCTAGGACCCGTTCGCGAAGGGACACCACGCCTGAAGTGCCCGAACACTCGTCCAGAGCATCCACGATAATGTAAGTCATCGGCGCCTCCGGAAGTCGCAGCATATCAATCAAACACTGCTTAAGCGCTTGAACACCAGGCTGCTGGGATCCAGCGGCATGCTTCGAATACAGCTCAGAGAGGATATCGCAACAAAGATCGGATTTGGCGCTGAGCTGTCCTAGGATTGAGGTGAGCAGGCCACGGGTGTCCTGCTTTGCGGTATCTCTAAAATCGAAGTAGTAGAATGTCATCAACGCTAATCCGGCGTCGGAAATGGCTTTGGCTGCTTCAATGATCGTAGAGCTGGTTGATGTTTCAATGGCACTGCATAACATGATTGGTGTGGCACGTACCACAAGATACTCTTCCCCGAGCCCGCTACATAATTGGGCGACGGGCTGCCATTAGTAGGTGCACGAATGGGAGTTATAGTTACGTACGTTTACCACGGATCCACAACAGGGAGCCAGTCGCTTTCCATTCCTCGAAGATCCTGCCCTGGGTAAACCACGACGCAGTTCCATCGTGATGGTCTGTTCGCGCAATGTTGTGGTTTTTCGATGGATCTGGAGGGGACAGCCAACTTCGGACAGCCTGCTGCAACTGCTCTCCTGTGAGGCACATTCAAGTTCGATAAATACCTCAAGCAGAAGTAAGGGATAGCTGACGTTTCATCTTGTTTATCTCATTGATCTCTTGCATCGCAGCTAGCACACGCCACCACCTTGAGCGACACCAAACTTAAAATGTGGAAGACAAACATACCCGGAGCCTGTCGGATTCCGTTTGTTGATGACGTTCCGGCTAACCAGACTACAACTCACTAGGCGTCCGGCAAAGCAAGCATTACGCACCGTTTATGACCACTTTTATATTGTCTCCTATGTCGTGGACCTCTCGCAGCGTCAGGGCTGCGATCATGCGACATTCCTCATCGGTCAGTTGCGACAATCTCTGTAGCATAGCTTCGGTCTTGCTCTCTCCTAACAGTTTCTTTACAAATTTCTCTGCAGAATGTCCAGCAATGACAAATCTAATGGGGAGGGAATGCACTTACTGAAACGGCCCCGCTTGATCTCTTTTGTTGCCAGAGCGAGCACGGAGAGTACTTCCACCATTATCCGAACGATGATATCGGCCAACGCAGGTGTAAATGGGATATCGGTATAAATGTGGAGGCGTTTAAGAAAATCTCCGACGCGTTCGAAGAGCTTAACGAGAGCATCATAACTTGTACTGACATCGCAAGCTGCCTGATTGACCGAGATATGACAAGGATGCAGTTGAACATAGATGAGATACATACTACGAGGAGAACATCGAGGCCGACGAAGATTGCTTTCGCAGGTGGAAACGGTACCTGAAGGCAGAAGCATAAAATTATAATCGGAAAAGCCGAATAGACTCGCTGGAGCTCACGAGAACAAGGGCCCCGCCAAGTGTGCCAGAAAACGCATGGAGAAGCTGGACTACAGGGCTGAGGCATTTGATCAATTTGCGATGTTCTTCCCGATAAGTCTTGAACTTGTTTGCTCTGTCTTGAAGCAACTGAAAGATAGCATTGGCAGAGTCACAGCTTTGAAACTTGTCAGCAAAAGGGTTTTTTGTGAGGTCTATCCCTGTCTGTTCGGCATAGTCAGACAAAGCTTTGGCGATCAACTGAAAGTTAGAAGAGGGAGTTGAAGATACTGTCGAAGACGTCATGATGGAGGTAAGAGACGGCGTTGGCGTAGTGTTTGACTTTATGAGGGGGGATGATGGGGGACGAAGAGGATAGCAAAGCTGGCGGGTTGTCAGCGGCTGTTATACTAGTTCCCATACCAATGGTGAACAGCCTCTCAGGCTAGATATCAGTGATTGACCAAACGCGTCCAAGGCATAAGAACTGAAAGCATTATCACGGATGATGCCCGGGCCGGCCCGCCAGGCGCCAGGCTAATTCCTGTTTGGAGTTCCCACACCGGCCACACCGAGTTACTTACGATGATCACGCTCGACTTGCTTGTGCGCGAATGCGAATGCTACACTCACAGATGGTTCCTCTCTGTCCCTTCCCACACTTCATGTTCAATACACTAGCAACCGCCCCCCCAAGCCGCGCAACCGCACACCTACCACACCACTTTGTTACAACCCTCAAGCCACGCTTGCCACTGTTCCCTGAATCCCTGTATCCTGCATTGTTGACTACTTCATCCCATGGCTCTTGCTATCTCTTTTCTTCCCTTCAACTATTGTCTCCTCTCATGCATATAATCCCTCTATGCTCACCCATTAATCACCATCATTCCCCTTGCGCTCTCCCTCCGGAGAATTCTGCGTGATATCAGAAAGCTTCGTTTGTGACTCCGAAAGCCTCTAGCGATCCCTAACATCTAGCATCACCGACTAAGCCCTATCTCTGTCTCCTCTTCGCTTGGGACGACACTTGTACCCTCGCAGCATCTTATCGACCTACAGCCGGTATACCAAGTCACAAACATGTCAGCGGCAGGGGCAACCGCACCCAACCTGTAACATCGTCAGTTGAAGAGGTCGTAGCAACTTGGACAGGTCAGTCATGCTCTACTATATTCCCGAATGTGTCTTAATCCTGGGCGGGATTTACAACGTCATTCCCCCTCTTTGACACATACTAATTGCTTCGACGTTGTATTTTCAATGACACCTTCTCTTCTCTTCACTTCTCAAACATAGGACGTCCCACCCGTATCCTCATCTACTCGTTTTTGGGCCATTGGTCGACCTAGGCCCTAATGTACCCGCTGGGCATGAATCGGTGATCCCTTTCATGACCAACGCCCTGTCGACACCGTCCCGTCCGTAGACTATGGTGGGACGAGGTGACGGTATCACTGCCTCTCCAGAACTTGTCGCACGGTGCAGGTTTCATAAGTGATTCTCTCCTGTCATGATTCCCATCCTACTCAATAGGGCAAGGACACGACCTGTCGCCTCGCGAAGCGCTGTGGCGACCTCGTCACTATCGATCTGCAATTCTCCTCTACAAGAATGAGATTGACATCGTGATGACATCCTGCGAGGTATTCGACGACGGGCTTCAGCCCGAGAGAGCTTCAGTCTTACATTTCCCTCCGAGCGTTGTGGCACACACGAACCCGGAGTGCAAATTCTCCCGTGACGCGGCCACAAACCAGCGGTCCAGCGCAGAGTGGTTGCTCGCGCCGACTTGCGTGGGGAGTGGCCATCGCTGGATCAGAGAACAAGGGCTTGTACTTTACGATGCCACCCAATAGAACAGAGTCCCTATGAGTGTGCCATGTCGCTCTGGCCACTGTGAGCTAGGCGTGGAAGCGAGGAGCGAGCGCAGAAACTCTTGCGAGCCTCCAACAACGCTTCACACTCCCATGGCCAATACCCCCGCACCAACGACTCGGACGGAAATGAAAGATTGCTATACAGTATGCTTCACTCTGATGGCAAAAAGGACCAATTCGTGATGACAGATTGTCGGCAAACACATGGATATCGATGGGCACAAGTCAGTCCCCATAAGCGGGTCTCTCACTGTCAGGCAGTCAGTCAGTCAGTCAGTCAGTCAGTCAGTCCAATTGTACCTGTCGCAGTCGTCACGTGTCACGATTGCCGCCGAACAGCCTTTAGAAATCGGTGATTGGCCAAACGTGTCCAAGGCCTATGGTAACATGGTCATGGGAGAGGTAGACGCCGAACGCGTTCAGGCTTGACACGAGGGATGACAGCGTTACACTTTTTCTTCTCAACAGTAGAACGTTCCTCCTTTCCCTCCATCTCCATGTACTCGCTATTGGGCCAAGGCTCCTCTTGCGACCCTGAACTACCCGCCGGGGATAAACGTCATCAGCGACTCCCTTCATGACCAACGCCCAGTCGACTACGTCGTGTCTATGTACTACCGCAGGACCGGGTATCATCACATCTCCAGAACTTCTACCACGGTGCAGGCTTCGCCCCATGGGTGTGATTCTTTCCTGTCCTGACACCCATCCTATCCAACAGGGCATACTCCCAAGCGTCCTGTATTTGAAGACGATTGGGACGTCAGGCGTTGGAGAATATCCCAAAACGAGGAGAGTCGCTCTGCCTCGCTCAGCTTCTTACTGATGCCGGACCCAATATTCTCTTGCTCGGTACGGTTACTACCGATGGGTTCAAGACCCTCGATTACAGTACGAGTGCGTTCTGTCTGACATCATCTCACCTTTTGTCGTACTTCGCATGCATTAAGCGTCGTCACTTTGATGCCTGCTTTCGCTCGTGATCACAAAAAGACCAATACAGTCCTGGACGAGGTCTTCTCAATGAAATACAGTTGATCGTTTGTCATGCACGGTCCAACTCCCGGTATTCCCAACTCAGCATACCCCACGGTGATGGCCTCGAGACGATCTGTGCGGGTCCTATGGATCAAACAGGACCCATTCAGCCGCGGATTTATGTTCCATATGGTGAGCCTTCCACTGGTACACACTACCGAGAGATTGCCACTGAAGGGCCACACAACGAACCTGACGTACAAGATCTTCAGTCCAACCTAGTTGACCCCCATTTGGTCAAGAGTGTGAGCAGCAAAGAAGGCATTTTTGCGCTCACTATGAACAGCGCTGATGATGGGTGTGGCGACTGGACTCTCAAGGGGATCCTATCCTTTGTTCCTGACGCTCGCTCAACGAGGTGCATAGATCCATCTTCCGTCAGGGTTTGACCATTGGGAGTTGTGTTCAACTGTAAAACTGGGACACCGACTAAATCTCCCTCACTTGTCGACTACCAGGTCCAGAAAACTAAGCGTCGTGTCGACCACTTCATCTTTGAGATCAGGCCTCATAACAAGGTCATCAATGGTAGTCCACTCTTACTACCTCGCGCATTCACACAACCTCTTTTTCCTCGGATATGGCCCTTCATCTACAATCAGCTCGATCGGTCGTGTCTTGGCCATACTGGCAATGGCTTAGGCGCACGATTCAGGAAGCTTTCAAGGAGTACCACACGATCTGGGTGCAGAGCTCCGCTTGGGTCGTAAGACTGGCCCCTCGCGCGGTGGAATTTCTCATAGATTCATACAATTATGTACCACAAGCGATAGCTTAGATCTGCGTAGTCGTTCACCAACCTCCTTGACGTTACTTTCCGTGGGCTGTATGCTTTAGTTTTCGTGCCAATTCGCGGACACGATGTACTGTATAAACCCCCTTATGCTTTGGCTTCGCATCCATGCTGGACTGGGACCAGGCTTCACCTGAATATAGTCTGAACTTATTCGTTAACTTGAGACGCGCGTCCGAGAAACACCCTATAAACATGTCCAACAGATGGGGTAGTACTTTCATGCCATACTTGGCCTGACAAAGCGGAGGTCCATTCTCCCGGCCAAGCGAGGCATTGTCACAATGTTTATGATAAGTTACAGGCTACTGCATTTGGATGAGGAAACCAGTACTGTACTCTCGACTTGGAGGACTGAGCTGGGCTTACGTCTATACGATGATCTTTCAAGTTCACGCCTCGCGCCGTGGCAGCGCCTTCCAGCTCTTCTTCAGGCCCATACGTTCGATCAGACTTGTCGGCATACAATACACCAGGTCAACGTCATCCAGCTCCGGGTAGCCGAGGAGTGAAAGACCGGCGACCCCGAATAAAGTGTGGAACACGTCCGCCATGTCAACCCGGCCGGTCCGCGATGCCCCCACCCTCCCGATCCTACATCATGAGATGGAAAGCTTTATTGCGACGTCGGAGTAAAAGTTGTGTGCCCACCTGAGCGGACAGGATGAAGCGCGTGAGCGCGGCGATGTCGATCCACGTGAGCTTGTTCGGGGTCGCCAAGGACAGGACCCAGTAGTTTTAACAGACCTGTTTCCCCGGGGCGTGCGCGGGCTGAGAGGATGTCGTCAGTGGTCAGCAACGGACCTCCAACGCGAAGCTTATGCAGACATACACACACCTTCCAACTTTTCTGGGCGCCTGTTCAAGTCACCTTGGAAGCTGCCGCTCAGCGAGCCACCACCGAAGCGTCGGCACGTCGATCATGTCCAACCGATCAAGAATCTCAAGTGCTGCCGTGCGCGCCGGCGCTGCCAAGGGAAAAGAAAAAGGAGAGTGCTTAGGTCAGCGACTAACAAGATAGAGAGAGAGACGGGGAGACACACGGACATACCTTGTGCGGCGTGGCTCTCGGCACCTGCGACGCGCCCAAACCCAGGGGGAGGGAAGGGGCGTACAGTCTATCACCCGTAGCACGTCAATGCGCACGAGGGCGTCGTGAGTAGCTAGAATACGGATTGCGCTCAGTGTTGAGAAGATGTGGGCATCGTGCCCTGGAAGTGCGCCGAAAGCGCCTTTCGAAGTCAGTGTTAACTAGTGGTTTGCTGTGTCGCGCGCGGAGGGAGGGACGGGGCGCGCACCTGCCTCGTTATCCCAGCACTGGCACCTCATCACATATTCTATAGTCTTATCCGCGTCTAACACCTCCTTGTGCTCCATTATGCAGAGAGCGGTGCTGCCTCAATACACCGCGTTCATCGGCAGGTGGGCCGTCAAGGCCCATCATGTGGTATGTCAAGTCATCCTTATTCTATAAACCCTGCGCGCTCAGTAGAGTGTTTACCTTTTCCTAAATTCTGAAACGTATCGTACGTGAAGATCTGTTAAAAGTGTGTCAGACACATGGAAGGGTTGTGGTGTCATAGTGGCGCAATTGAGCACAATTCCCAGGCTCGGAAGCCAAGTTTCCCCGTTCGCGTGATGATGGTGTGATCAACCCTCAATTGGACTCGGCCGTACTCAAATCTTGTACTATTGCCATTGGGCCACCTCGTTGCAATACTCATGATAAAAGACCGTCGCAGAAGCAGCTCTGCCAGTAACCCGTCTTTCCCATGTCCACCTCTTCAGTCCACGAGTCTTCTCCCACCTCCTACGGTGTCTCTCCGGCCATCGAGGGAGGTTTCCAGGCTCTCCACCGCCAAGACATCTCTGTTAGTAGCATCACGACACCAGTATTCTCACCAGAAAACCTCAAGGAGGACGATGGGGGATCACTGCGCACGCTGGACAACGTCCGCGATCAGGTGGCCTCCCACGTCGCTGTGCGCGCGATCCGCAAGCTGAAAACCGTCGACAATACTCATTTCGGAGTCTCATTGACCCTCTCCAAGAGTGACGACGCTGCCTTCCTGCGCCTCGTCGCGGCGCATCTCGCCTCCCATCCCTCGGGTATCCTCAAAGACAAATCGTACCTCGTAGCGGTACCCACCACCGGCGCGGGGGACACGTCCCTCCTCATCTGCGGCAGCGACGCCAGCAAAGTGCAGCGCGCCGCGCTCCTCATGACGTCCAAGTTCATCGGGCACATCAAACCGCTCCCGGAACAGGACGCAGGCACCGGCGTCTGGATCGGGCACGCGCGGGGGCTCGCCTGGAACGGGTACGACGAGACTGCGCTCTGGGACGTGCTCCAGAAGTGCGCGCAGGAACTCATCGACCCCTCTCACCCGCCCCCAGGCTCTCGCGGCATCGACGAGATCCTCGCCACCGAGCGCACGCGCCTCCACCGTCTCTCGCCGCGCCAGGCATTCTCGGAGCTCCGGGACGCGGATCTCAAAGTGCCCGTGCTGCTTGTCGACATTCGTCCAGTGGCGCAGCGCGCGACGCACGGGCAGATCCCCGGCGCGATGGTCATCGAGCGCAATGTCCTCGAGTGGCGATTCGATCCGCGGTATTTGGAGGGGCGCCTCGATATTGCGACGCGATATGATCTGAGGGTGATCGTGTTTTGTCAGGAAGGCTATACAAGCTCTTTGGCGGCTGCGTCACTGCAAGACATCGGACTGTTGAATGCGACTGACACGGCCGGTGGGTTCAAGGCGTGGAAAGAGGAAGGTCTCCCGATGGAACTTGAGCCATGATGCACGCGAGTCCGCTGGGTGTATTTGTCTCAGTGGGTCGTCTCCGAGTCCACCTCCAGCACCAGAGCATCCCTAACCAATTTGAGGGACCATTCTCTCTTCCTCGAGTCGTGGTAAGCACCAACCGCTGGCCTATCATCACGAGCTCACGTAGTGCATAGCATTCCTTTGCTGTCGTATTGCTCTGCAAAAGCATCATCTCACTGATACAGTAATTTAATTTATGAATCTTGTTGTGTCATATGGACGACAATGCGTAAACATTACCAACAGGCACCAAGCGACGCTTCACTGTGCCGATTAGGACTGCTTATGTTCTCGTAAGCGCATTTTCCCTCACGAATCATGATGGATTGACGCTCTGCGTCGTATTTCTGAGGGATAAGGTCCGCGCACTCGGTTCGTAGACCCGTCGAAAAGTAGCATTCAGCGTCGTCTCAATATCGAAGCGTCAGTGCGCCTTCGCATTGTCCTCAAATCAAAGCCGAGTCATTAGAAGCGGAAGCGATGTGCCGGGATAACCGGGCCCTGAGTCCCGGAACCCGAGAAATAGCCATATACGGAAATTATGACAAAATGGCAACGCCGAAAAAAGCGTGCCCGCTGCTGTCACGTACTAGCAAGACCACTCAGGCTGGCGCACACTGCCACTGCAGCCTCCATTGGCCCTCCAACGTTATTCACGGCCGGTTCAGGCAATCCACCACGTGTGAATTAGGTATAAAGCGCCCCCATTCGGGCCCCGAAACTGGCCTTACCTCGCTTCAGACCCTTGTCGCTTTGTCCTTTGTGGCATTCATGCAGCTTTTACGACGGGTTTTGGACCACCCCAACGCCACCCTAATCGTTGTGGCTGTTTTTGATTATACTGTGTTTGCTTTATAACGACCACGTTCTCGACTGCCTGAATGCATGATTCAAGACATTTCCCCATATCTCCGAGGCTCCCACCAACGAACTATCCACACATCGCTGTTGTCGCCTGGACAATACCGTGAACGTCAACTTATACAAAGACACTTTCAACCATGCCTTTGCGTCGCCTGCTGAGCACTTTTGGTCACGCTCCCTCTCGTCCTCTTGTTGAGGAGGACGTTGTGACGACTGATGCCACTGAGCTCGCCGTTACTGCAACCACTTCTACCACTTTGACCCCATCCCGCGCTGCCATTTACTCTACCTCGCTGGGAAAGCGCCTTCATCGAGAGGCTCCAGAAGATATTTCTCATCTGTTGCCATCTGTTACTAGTCCCACTGCTGATCCCTCAACTGTGGCTATACCTTCATCGAGGCGGCCTCCTGCTATTCTCACTCCTATCAATACCACCCCTACTAGTATTATTAGCGGTGGATCACCCTCTTCGCACCAGTTGCCCCCCTCTCCCGCGCCAACAGAAATCGCTCCCGAGGTCGAACCAACCAAGATAACGGCTGAAGACCGCATAGCGACCCTCCTGGCCGAGGGCATCAAAGTGCGTGACTTCATCTACGAGCCGGTGCCGAACTCGTGCAAGGCGCCCGAGGTCTTCAACCCCTTACCGTCCCGAGGTATAGCCTCGTGTTCCTAAAGACGCTTTCTCAAATTTATTCCCTTTTCTATTCATTCACTGTTACAAAGTTATGTTGTAGACTATGGACACTGCATTCCCTTTAATCTTTTCCAGCTCCAATTGGCGTTCGTGTATTTGATGCACCTTTCCGGTACTACTACGATAATGGAACATGATACCATCTTTGCGCCGCCACTTTTCTGGATGTTCTCATAGGCTATCCATTCTTGAGCAGTTGAACTTATGAAAGTCATCTATGACGGCCGCAACCAGTCGCACCCTCAAAGGTATTGGTACCAGTATTAGGCGTGGGTGACCAGATCGGAGAAGGCAACACGTACCTGGTTGAGGACATCCTTCCGCCTGAGCTTGCAGAGGTTGCATTTGAGAACCTCAGCAAGGAGGTCGCATAGAACGTCATGCATCATCGAAGTGCGTCCCCCTCACCATTCCTCATCTGCACGCTTTCATATCATACCAAGCACTGAGAAACCTACTTTCCACATAAACAACTACCCGATCTACCACCAGCGGACGAGTGGCCCACTCTACGCCCGTTCTCCCCGGCAGTATCCCAGGTCCACGCGCACGTCGAGCGCGCTGCAGCACCCAGTCAACCACGTGCTCATCCAGCTCTACCGCACAGGCGCAGATTACATCTCGGAGCACTCGGACAAGACGACCGAAGTTGTGCGCGGCTCGCGCATCGTGAACTTTTCACTCGGCGCACGGCGCACGATGACCCTCAGGACGAAGGACGCCGGCGAGCAGCACAGGCACTGGCAGGGACAGGGAGACGAGGATCGCGATGAGGGTAGTGGGGGCGGGGTCAGGAGCACGCAGCGCGTCCCGCTGCCGCACAACTCGCTCTTCGTCATGGGGCTTGCGACCAATGCGCGGTGGATGCACAGTGTGCACACGGACAAGCGTCCGGAGCACACCAAGGACCCAGCGGAGCGCGGCCCGCGCATCAGCCTCACCTTCCGCCACCTCGGCACATTCCACGCCACTGGGGTGTGGGAACCGGGGTGACTTTGGTCCCCTTATTCTGTGGGCGAGCCCCACGCGAGACGCTAGGTTTTAAAACCTGCCCTCCCTTTAAAACGCATTCCTTTATAAATAACACCCACACAACTTCAAATCGGGGTCCGCGTCTTTGTCTTAGTTATGCTGACTTCAAAAAAAAAATAATAATAATTCCACGCCATTGCCCCGGGCCGGGCCACCATCCTCAGGCTCTTCCGCCACCACTGGCGCTGGCCGGGCATTGGCAGTCGCGCCGAGTCTCTCGAATCCTCGTCTCCCACGGGACTGCAGCAGTGCATTTTGGGCAGGGCGCGACGGGCAACACACGCGCAGGGGCGCGACCCACCGTGCATGGCGGCTCGCAGCCGGGAGGCTCCTCGCCGCGTTTGGTGCGGAGAACCACCAAAGTGTGTTTGATTGGGACAAAGAGTACGGGGAGGTGTTCGACGTCCTGCATTTTACTGCTGCGCCAGCGCACGGGCCCAGGGTTGCCGCGTCTGCAAATAAACGGAATTCCGTGTCACCACAGACGGCCTGTGTGTCCTTCTGTCTTTCTCGGTTAACAACGTTAGAAAAAGCATTGCTGGTGAGTTGGCAAGCGCAACAGGGATAGTGCCAACATACGATGCCCACTGCACGGGCCGAGACCGGGCTATGGGGGGCAGGGTGGCTAGTATGACGCGAAAAGGGGGGCAGTTGGCTTAGTGGCTCCAACTGCTCCCTAGTGTCTGGGTAAACTGGACACTGGGACCACGTGTGTGCCTGGCCGGCGTCGTGGGTTCAAACCCCGTGTTTGCCATACAGGGGGGGGTTTTAGTGGGTATTGCCTCCGGGCCGTGCTCCACATGCCGGAGTGATCCGAAGAAGGCGGGGATTTCCGAAGAAGGCGGCCCACCAGCCACAGGCCTGAGGAAAGGACCTGAGGAGATCAAAGGCTTGTGGGAAATGCCGCTGACAGGCCGAGTCCCACACTGCCCAAAAGGGCGTGCGTAAATGCATTCCCCCCCCCTGGGAATCCGGTCCCTCGGGACTGGCTCCACTCCGGCGCTGCGTACTTAGCCGCGCAAGGCCTTGTGACAAAGCGCCGCGTCCTAGCCAGACAGGAGTTTCAAAAAAGAAAAAAAAAAAAAAAATAGTATGACGCGAAAACTATGGACTTCACGTGTAACTTAGATGTATGCCCAAACGAAGTGCCAGTGAGTGATAGGGAGGCATCTCGCGGAAGATCTCGGTCACCTCCCAGCGCCGATGCATTTTAGAACCTTGCGTTCAAGTTCCTCGCCACGGAGCTCTTTATTTTACACAACCTTTACAGATTGTCTACTCCACACATTGTACTGGTTTTGTTTAATACTTCTTTTGTTGTACAGTACATGGTGTGACAGCAAGTAAGGGAACAAGAAAGCAATCAGTTCGAGTTTCGACACTGGCCAGGTTATCCTCGCATCTGTCCCGACATTATCTTCATAGTACTTACAACATCACAAGACTAAGAAAATACGTAGGTGAGCCTGTACAGTGGTACCACGTTCGATCATACTTCAATGCCCACCATACTCCCGGGCCGAAAATAATCGCACAATCTCCCGCTCTCCGCTTCTTACTGATACCTGAGATGGAGTCGAGCCCTCATCGTTCCGCATATGAACATTTCCTCCCCGTTCGAGTAGTAGCTTGACAAGCTCGACATAACCATTGCCTGATGCGAGATGCAATGGAGTCCAGAGGTTCTGCTCCTTTATGTCCACATCGGCCCCTTGTCAAGTAACAGACGCGCGACGTCAAGATGTCCATATCGTGATGCCATGTGCAGGGGGGTCCGCCCAGTCTTGTCCCGGGAGTTCACATCCCCACCATGTTGGATTAACATCTTCGCAACTTCAGGCCTTCCTTCCTTTGATGCCCAGTGCAACGGAGTCTAGTTAAATTCACCCAGTTCGTTTACGTCTGCGCCACGGCCAAGTAATGAGCGTACGATGTCAAGGTTCCCACCTAAACATGCGACATGCAACGAGGTCCTCTCGTTGTCCAAAAAATTCGTGCTTTCCCGACAGTTGGGTGATGACTCCGTTACAGCGGAATGCATGTCTTGTGATGCCACGTCTTGCGTAGTCGCGCCCGTGCCGGCGCAAGCATCTACACCTCACACTCCCATGACCTCCGCCAGGAAGCTCGCGACGTCGCGGTTCCCATTTCCAGATGCAAGATCTAGTGCTGTCTCCTCGTTGCCGTTCCGCATATTGACATCAGCACCGCGCTGGATCAGCAACTTCGCGATATCGAAATGGCCGATCGCTGATGCGAGATGGAGTGGTGTACACAGGTCCGCTTTCTGTGCATTTACGTTTGCGCCGTGGTCAAGTAGTAGCCGCACATTATTGAGATGTCCCGATTCTGAGGCAAAGTGTAATGAAGTCCATCTGAGTTGTTCGCCATTGTGGGAATTCACGTCTGCACCACGCTCAATCAACAAGCGTGCAGCGTTGAGTCTCCCGGCAGCTGATGCCAGATGCAAGGCAGTTTCTCCCCCCGCGGTTTTCAAGTCGACGATTGCACCGTGGTCCAACAACTCTTGTATAACACCGAGGTGACCATAGTGCGACGCGAAATGTAATGGAGCGAAGCCTGTGTTGTGACGGTGGTCCACAGCTGCGCCGTTCAGAATTAAGAGCCGAACTATATCCTGATGGCCAAAGTATGAAGCTAACGTCAACGGCGTCGAGTCTCGGCAGTTACTGTCGTCACGGGAGTCCACAGCTGCTCCGTTCTGGAGTAACAGCTGCACGATACACAGATGGCCGAATCGCGAAGCGGTTTTCAACGGCGTCCAGCGCTCGTTATCACGGGAGTCTACAGTTGCGCGATTCTGGATTAGCAGCTGTACGATATCTAAATGGCCGTATTGAGAAGCGACTTTCAACGGCGTCCAGCCTTCCTTGTTGCGCGAGTCCACATCTGCCCCATTCTGGAGTAATAGCCGCACGATGACCAGATGACCGTATAACGAAGCTAACGTCAACGGCGTTGAACCTCTGCGGTTAACGGAGTCCACAGCTGCGCCATTCTCGATTAACAGCAGCACGATATCGAGATTGCCAGCTCCCGAAGCTTCCGTCACCGGTGTGTTATCATCGTTGTCACGGGAGTTAACAGCTGCTCCATTCCGGAGTAACAGCCGCACGATATCCAGATGACCGTATCGCGAAGCGGCTTTCAACGGAGTCCAGCCCTCGTTGTCACGGGAGTCCACAGTTGCGTGATTCTGGAGTAGCAGCTGCACGATATCCAGATGGCCGTATCGCGAAGCGGATTTCAACGGCGTCCAGCCTTCCTTGTTGCGCGAGTCTACAGCTGCCCCATTCTGGAGGAATAACCGCACGATGTCCAGATGGCCGTATCGCGAAGCTGACATTAGCGGCGTCCAACCTCCCTTGTCACGGGAGTCCACAGTTGCACCATTCTTGAATAGCAGTTGCATGATGTCCAGAAAGCCGTTTCGCGAAGCTGACATCACCGGCGTCGAGCCTTCGTTGTCAGGAAGTCCACATCTACGCCATATCGTCGCGATACTTGCGCAAACTCTGGTTCTCCATTCCATGACGCCGCATCCATTGGGATCTCGCCATTTCCTTTCTGTATATGGGCATCTGGGTGGGGGTCCAATAAAAACTCCACAATGTCACGACGTCCGTTGGCTGATGCGGCATTCAACGGACTCATGTCACAGTCGTCTAGGGCATTTACATCTGCACCATGCTCAAGCAGTAGCAGCGCAATGTCGAAATGTCCCTTAGTGAGGGCAGCGTGAAACGGAGTAGCGTAGGTGCCTCCTTTGGCATTGACGTCCCGTGGAGAGCTGACGATCAGGTGTTCCACAATGCTCCGAAAACCACATATTACAGCATAATACAATGCGGTTGCTTCCGGCTGTGTTGGGCACTCGCTTGACATCTGTTCTACCCAGTCCCAGGGTCGATCTACGTTGTATATCCAGGCCCACGTTGCGAAGTGTGGCTTGTCCGGGTCAAACAGGCGCTCCATAAGTTCTTGAATGCTCGAAGACACGTTCTCGAACCGACCATGGTCGACCCAATGCTGAGCCGCATAGATCGAGAGTGGAAAGCTTGTCGTGCGTCCTTTGTTGACCTGGTCATCCAGTTGGAGTAGCGTACCGAGGCAAGCCTGTGCGAGAATCGTATGTGCTGGTTGGGGGAGAATATGATACTGTGAGAGGCCCTCCCCTGCCTTGGCGAGGCGACCCGATGTGAGGAACTCCTTTACGGAGAAATGGGAAAACTGGACGATTCGTGACCCGTCGACGTTGACAATCGAGATTAAACTTGAACATGCAAATAGAACAGCGTCTTGAGCGTCCTCCAACCGCCAACCAGAATGATATTCTGGAGGCTTTGCGGCTTCGAAGCGAATGGCAAGAACTTCTGCAAGCTCCTCGACGCAAAGAGGGCGAACCGCCACAGTAAGGCATTGAAGGAGCCGATGCGCATATCCTCGGTTTCCCCTTTTGATCCCTAGTAGAATACGGGCATACGTTTCATCCAGGGTCTCGGGTAATTCGCGCAGAGCGTCTTGGAGACTTGCCGGAAAGCAGTGGCGCAGCGTTTCCAGCTGACAAGCAACCCATCGAAACCTATGTTTCGCATAAACAACTTGTGAGCTGGGTTGGTTCTGACAACTTACATTCCGTCAGCCTTTCGCACGAGCGTATCAATCACTAGTTCTTTGTCCTCTATTCTCCATTTCTTCATTCTCTGATCGGAGTAGACAACAGACTCGACGTATTCCCTAATAGTCTCATTCTGTCCGCTCTGATCGTGAAGGGACACGACGTGCGAGGCCAAAGGCTCGAGGGCAGGTACGATATCAGCTTCGGGACGGCTGGTCATGCAAAGACGAAGTGTCGGAATGCGTAAACTGACAAGCTCCTCCACGAGTTTCAGGACCCGGCTGCGATGGGAAACTACGCCTGCGGTGTTTGGGGATTCATCCAAGGCATCCACAATAATGTAAATCGTGGGCAGTTCTGGGAGTGTCAGCATGTCCACCAAACATTGCGTAAGCTCGTGGTCATCAGGCTGCCAGGATCCAGCGTCGTGCTTCGAAAATAGGTCGGAAAGAACATCGTGGCAACGATCAGATTTGGTGCTGAGCTGTGTGAGGAGCGAAGTGAGCAAGCCACGGACGCCCTGCTTTGCGGTATCTCTAAAATCAATGTAGAAATACGCCATCAAGGCTGATCTGGTGCCGGAAATGGCTTCGGTTGCTTCAATGATCGTGGAGCTGGTCGATAGTTTCAACAGGGCTGGTTGACATAATTGGTGTGACACGTACCATAAGATACTCTTCCCCAAGCCCGCTACACAATCAGGCGGCAGGATGCCGTCAGCAGGCATAAGGATGCAGGTCGGAAGGCCACGTACGTTTACCATGGACCCATAACAGGGAACCCATTGCTTTCCATTCCTCGAAGATTCCCTGGATAAACCACGCAGCAGTCCCATCGTGACGGCCTTCCCGCGCAATGATGTGATTTCTTGACGGATCTGGAGGGGAAAGCCAACTTCGGATGTCTTTCTGCGACTGTTCTCCCATCATAAGGCATCTTCAGCCTCGACGCTTTCGGCTGACAGAAGTGAGGGATAACTAACGTCTCATCTTGTTTGCCTCATTGGTTGCCTCTGACGTCGCGACCAGCCCATGAAGCCAGCTTGAGTAACGTCAAACTGCAAATACGAAAGACAACCATACCTAGAGTCTGTCGGATGTCGTTTGTTGGTGCAGGGCTGGCTAATGGGACTTCGGTTCAGTGGGCGTCTGCCAGACGGCCAAGAAAGTATTAAGTACCGTTCATGACCACCTTCATATTGTCTCCTATATCGTGGACCTCTCGCAGGGTCAGGGCTGCGGTCATGCGAGATTCCTCGTCGGTGAGTTGCGACAACCTCCGTAGCACAGCTTCGGTCTTGCTCTCTCCCAACAATTTCTTTACGAATTTCTCTGCAGAATGTCCAGCAATGATAGAATTAAGGGGGAGGATGCACTTACTAAAACGGCCCCGCTTGATCTCTTTTGTTGCTAGAGCAAGCACGGAGAGTAGTTCCACCATTATCCGGACGATAATATCGGTCAATGCAGGTGTAAGAGGAATCTCGCTATAAATATTCAGGCGTTTGAGAAAATCCCCGACGCGTTCGAAGAGCTCAATGAGAGTATCATAACTTGTACTGACACCGCAAGCTGCCTGATTGACCCAGATATGATAACAATCTAGTTGAACGCAAATGAGATACATACTGCGAGGAGAACATCGAGGCCGACAAAGATTGCTTTCGCAGGTGGAAACGGTACCTGAAGGCGAAAGCACAAAATTATAATAATGCATGGAAGAACTGGACTACGGGGGTTAAGGCATTTGATCAATTTGCGATGTCCTTCTCGATAAGTTTTGAACGTCTTTGCTCTGTCTTGAAGCAACTGAAGGATAGCATTGACAGAGTCACAACCATGAAGCTCGTCGGCAACAGGATTTTTTGTGAGATCTACCCCTGTCTGCTCAGCATAGTCGGACAAAGCTTTTGCGACCAATTGAAAGTTAGAAAAGGAAGGTGTCGTCGAGGACATAGGGGAACTGTAGCAGAGGGGGTTGGCGTAGTGGACGAGTTCTGAGGGGAGATGGGGAACTTGAATGTGACAGGTGGCAGGCTCAGGGAGGCGGCGTCAGGCGGCGTCCTGTTGACAAGTCCCAGGCCTAGCTCGGTTTTTTAAAATCCGAATCTGTATTCCGCGGCGCGTACAACCTGGCACAGAGGCGGACACGTATTATCTACGTAAGTTAGTATGTTCAGGCATGTGTGGTAAAGGCGAGGAGCTAGCGCAAGCTGGCCATGGGCAGGGATAGGGTGTAGGGTGTGGTGGGTGCGCGAATCGTGTGCATGTACTCGACTCGACTCTAAATCATGTGTTCGTCGTTGTCCCTCGTCCTGGCTCTCAAGTTGCCCGCGGTTTAGCGCAGGCACCCGTTTCCTCTAAAAAGCGTAGCACTTCTGGGGCGCGCTTCGGGTGGGTAAATAACTGGCAAGGTTGCGAGGACAGCCGCGTGCCGTGAGGTATTTGCGGCGCGGGGTGTTGTATAAGTGGAGTGGAGGAGCACGTGCTTCACGGTTGGGTCCGCTCGCCGCATGGGCAAGCGACCTCGTCTGGTGTGTGATGGGGAAAGAGTCGTTCGGTGTACGCTCCTATAAAAGCGTATTCTGTGATGATGCGGTAGAAGGTAGTGTGTGTAAGGCGGGAAGGCTTAGCTCGTGTTGTGTGGCTGCGTTGCCTTCAGGCATTGCGTTCGGAGGGCGTGCTGGTTGGGTTATGAGGAAGGTGGGGTGGGGTCTCCCGTGCGGGGGCCTTCAAGTTGTGAGTGCCGTCCGATAGGCTAGGGACATGCGTGGCGATTGATACCAGCGTTTGGCCCATGCATCGATGGCGGCTTGTTTGGTCCTTCTCTTCTTGTCTTTTATGGTGTGTGGCTCTACTATCTCGGTGAGGTCCGCTGTGCGGATAGCCTCGAGTGCGAGCTGTTTGGCCCTTTTGGAGCCGATGAAGGGCGCCGATCTGGGGAGCTAGACCAGGCGGATTTCAATGTTCGGGTAATCGTGAAGGATCGCACCTAGTTTCCTCAGGCTTTGGAGGGTGGTTTCTTGATCCCCATGGTGACGTGTCTCAGCCCCTTCCATACGGCCCGATAAATGTTATGATAACAGCTGCTGTATCTAAAAAAGCAGAACAGTATTGAAGAAATTAGCTGAACGCGTAGCTAACTACTAGACACTCCAAGGTATCTGTCGATGTTTGCCTTAATGATGTGGCCTGGACAAACCAACACTGTGCGGCCGTCCTTGTAGCGGGCTGAAGAACCCGCACGCCAACAGCCGGACTTCACTTTGTAAAGGCAATCCCGTGAGCTTCCAGTTACCATGAGTACATCGTCCTCGTTTCTACTAGTAGGGACAGTCGCAGCGTTCAGAGTGATTGAGGCAGGTGGCTTGTCCACCTTTACCGCCGCCTTGGTTTGTAAGACCACGGTTACCACCTCCTTAACACGTACGACTTTGGAATGGGGGCACTTGTGCTTGTTCAGGCTTGGCCGTTTTGCGAGAGGCGAACTTTCGTCCGCACGACAAGCATTGCCGTTCGCAAGGGGGGAGTCACTTGGCCTTCTCAGCCTCACGGACCTTCTCGCGTTTAGCAGCACGGCTCTGCTTCCGTGCAAGACGCTTCTTCTCCTTCTGGGCTTGTGAGGCTTTTGCCCCATCCTTCTGGAGATCGAAGAATGCATGAGAGGTACCTCTGTTGAGAAGCTCTAAAATGAATACAAGCATCACATTTTTCACGTTCGCGAGAGGGTGAGGTCACTGAGGTACTAGTGCGACAGCGCACTTCACCAGGTGAGAATGAAACGCGGGTTCGAACTCGACCGAGGAAATTTTCCGCCCTCTGCTCTTTCAGCAGAAGTGACATCAGCTACGAGTTTGGCCCTTAAGGAACCAACGACGACGGAAGATGTTCAACACATTGAATACTGACAACTCGTCACAAGCCTTAACCCTGCGGTCAGACTGTTCGAGGAGAAAATATTTAGCGCCGAGGAAGAAGTTTGTTTATGTGTGGTGGCAAAAAGGCGTACGGCCCACGGGAAGTATGTAAGATGAGGCCTAGCTGGTCTAGTCAGTAGAAGTGAGACGCGGAGCACGCTTGATACCCCAAAAGAATCTCAGAAGGGCAGAAGCACACATTGAACTAGAAGTGGGCTGTAGGGTCATAAAACTGGATCTGGGATTAATTTGACCCAGTCGGGGCAATCGGCGGTTGATCTTCGGGATTGCCAGTTGTGGTAGCACTCCTTCCCACCTGAGCGACTATCATACCCCAATCTGGCCTCGTTCCAGTCTCCCTCATTGCTTCGACGTGAAATCCACCACCCAACGGCAGCTCTCTCCCTTCTAACAGTGCCGCCTGCCTCACAACTCATCCAGCGCCTGGGCCCCCCTGGTGTACCCCCCTTGAGCTTGACGAAGGACACATCCCCCTCCCTCACCCAATTCCATCAACCCCTCTGACCAGACTGGCCAACCTCGCCCCTCACCAGGCGAGGCAGCCCACCAGCTACAAACACGGACCATGGACCACCCTACCCCCCAGCAACAACCT
>WTXC01000101.1:0-97721 GCA_022496195.1 Lactifluus subvellereus | reverse complement strand
TTGGGAGTGAAGCACTGTTGATTTGGGGCGGGTCCTAGGTCGGCGAGTATCTGAGCGCTTCTGATGACTTCTTTTCGTGCCGCCTCTTGCCAGTCGTCTAGGGTTGCTGGTATGGTTTCTTTGTTAAGGATTTTTAGCGCTATCCCTCGATGGAGACCCTTTTTGAAGAGGTCTAGCGTTCCTAGGTCCGTAGGGGATCGTCCTGCTGCTAGGACAAGGTGGTTGAAGGTGGTGATGAAACCGTCGACGTTGCTCTCCTGCATCCTGAGGTTGACCAATTTATTGAAAGCATTTTGTTCCTTGGCCGTGTCTGTGAAGGCGTTGGTGAAGTCTTGGACGAAGCTAACCCATAGCGCTTTGTCTGTCTTCTGGACGCGGTTAACTGCTCGGGTGGTTCTCTCCTCTAGGAGCACGGTTTGCGCATCGGTCCAGTCGTCCACCTTGGGGCCTCTGATGTATCCAATGGCTAGCGCTACTCGGTTGTAGGGGATGGTAACGTTGTCTGACTTCCCATTGAGAATTCGATATAACTTGAATTCTTTCAGGAATTTGGCGCTTTTACTTCGATCTCCATCGAAGATTGCTGGTGCGTTCCCCTTCATAGAGTCGTTGCCATTTCCTTGGGGCGTGGAAATTGTTGCCATGCTGGTCTGCTGTGGTGGAGGTGGGGGTGGTACGGGCTGCTGGAGAATGGGTGGTGGCGGCGTAGGCTGCGCGGCTTGGTGTGCTAGGCGAAGTAGCTGTGGTGTGGCTGTTGTTTCTTGGGTAAGGGGGTGGCTGCCTTGAAGTGTGGCAACGTCCTGAAGTCCAGTGCTCAGAAATTCTTCGAGTGGCTCTGTCTCTTTTTGTTTCCCTTTTGATGTAGAAGGGGCTAGTGGCGGCGAAGGTGGATCTACTTCAATGCTTTCTGGCGCTTTACCGGGATGTCCTAACCCTGTGGTATCGTTGTGGGGGATGCAGTTGTCTGGCTTTGTCCAGTAGCGATTTTCTGCCCACTCAAGGATGTACCAATGGTCGTTGATAAATTCGATGGGGAAGTGCTTTTCGCTTCCGTCAGGGGCTCGAATTGTGTGGTGGTAGCACCACTTCCTGGGGTTTCTGTCAGTGTCTTTCCAATAGGCTCCTCCGCAGATGTAGTCTGGTAAGTCCGCGTTTTTTCGTGGTGCGACTGGGGTGTCTCTTGTTTCTGAGATCTGTATTCGAAGGGTCGCCACGATTACTGTCCTTCTTCTTGGAGAATGAGCTCTACTTGGTGGACAAAGATGGTGCAGACGAAATCGACTTCAGCGACGATTTCGGCGAGTTCTTGTGCAATTTGATCAAGGTTGCAGTGGTGCCTGTTCGGGCCGTTGGCGCAGGTTCTTGGGCACTCGTGTCGGTGGCGGTTCACGTCGCTTTCGAGTTGGTCCGTGGCTTCTCATGTCCAGAGGACGACTTCGAGGATTTCTGGCAAGCTAACCTCATGGAGGGGTCCTAGACGCGGTCGTCGAGTAGACTCCAGGGTTCTAGCGATAGCTGTAAGATGGTAAGGGCTGCTTCAAATGCTGTGAAGTCTTCCAGCCACTTATTTTCGATGAATCGAAAGTTTTCTACTTTGATTGAAAGGGCGCGATGTTGTTCCGATGGTCCTTCAGCACAGGACAGGAAGCAAGCGGCGTTATGACGATAAACTGCGTCGTCAAGGAGGATTCTCCACTGAGTGATGTGTGCGCATCTTCCGTTAAGATCGCTGAGGCGTTCCCAGTAGCCTGCGTTGTCCAGGGCGGGGCGTTCCTGGTGTTAAAATGGGAAGCTTGACTTATGTTACGGCTCGACGGGCCGTGAGCACGACTTGTGCAACTTGGGCGTGGGCAAGAGAGAACACATGTGAGGCAACGAGCACGTGGTCCTGAGCGTGACACTTCCAGTGGTCACGTCGACGTGAGAGTGAAGCTAAGTTCTAGAGTAGGGCGAGCACGTGACTAGTGTGAAGACCCAAAGCTAAGTCATTGCAGCCAACTTAGAGAGGCGTGAGAGCGAAGCAGAGCCTTGCTGAGCGATGAATGCGAAAGGCGACTTGAAGCGGCAAGTTCAAGTAAGGGCGAAGTGGCTTAGAGTGGCGAGCTCAAGTGAGGAGGCAAGACGAATCGAATTGGAAACGAAGTCAAGCTTAGGGCTTGACTCTACGCAAACTAAGGCCCTTATATAGGCCTGGTACAGGGGAGTCACATGCTACTACTACCGAGTCATAACGAGGGTAGTGGAGTAGGCCGCTAAGTATAGTACCAGCCCCACAGGCCACTGTGGAGCGGGGTGAGTCAGGGTCGAGTCAGGGCTAAATATAGTATGCGCTCCACGTCCAGTGGAGCACAACGAGTCATAGCTATCGGGGTCTAGAACATGAGGCGAGACGCAGGCTAGGTATCGTAGCAAAATGAAAACGAGACAGTCCACTCAGTCCGCAAGGGAAAGCGTAACACAGGTCTTAGCGGTCAAGTCCCACTTTATGAAAGTATGGGAATGTTGCGATCTAGGTCCTACTAAGGAGTTCTTGCGCATGAACATCGTTCAAAGTCCTGGATGCATATCTGTCGATCAGACATCCTATCTTATGAAGGTGTTAAAACGCTTTGGTATGGAGAACGCTAGAAGTGCACCAACTCCACTGCCAATGGGCTATGTCCCAACTCCTAATGACCAACCTGTGGATGAAAAGATATGCCATAAGTATCAGCAAGTGATAGGTTCACTACTGTACATAATGCTGGGCACACGTCCAGACATTGTGTATGCAGTCACTAAACTATCACAATTTGCTGCAAACCCCACCCAAATGCACCTAGACAAAGCGCTTTATATTTGCCGCTATCTAGTAGGCACTTCACACTATAAGCTAGTCTTTAGTAAAAGTGGTGGTGGTATTTGCGCATGGGCTGATTCAGATTGGGGATCTGACACCACAACGTGACGTTCCACTACTGGCTACTTCATACAGTTAGCTGGTGGGACTATATGCTGGAATTCACGTGCGCAGAAGACAGTTGCACTGTCTTCTACAGAAGCAGAGTACATGTCGCTATCTGACACTAGCCAACAATGTGTATGGATAAACTCCCTCATGGGAGAGCTAGGCTTCACGCTAAAGCCCATACCACTCTGCGGTGACAACCAAGGAGCCATTTTTATGGGCTCCAACCCCATTCAAGAAAGGCAAATTAAGCACATTGATGTGCGGTATCACTTTATTCGCCAAGCGTTGAGCAAGGGGGAGGTTGAGCTTTTTAGGGCTGCGCACCGTACCATATTACGGTGACGGCCGTATGTTTGACGGGCCAGGACGGGTCTACCCACCCTGTCTCTGAACCATATACCGATGACCCAACAAACTCAAACGGTACATGTACGGGTGGTTTCACGGCTGTCTTACGGGTAACGGGTCTGTATTCAAAACAAAGTAGTACTTGTATTCTAGGGCCGAGTCGGTTTGTGCATCCTCGATCCAATAAAGTGAGCCGCATGCATGGTGGTACTCGACGAGGTGCCACAGCGTGATGAACAGGACCAGGTCGACGTGCTACCCGAGCAAGTCGAGCGTCAGCGGTGCGAGTGGGGGCGAATGGCGCGCAGCGGTCTGCAGGAGCACCTGCGAGTGCAGGTAATACGCGACTCCGAACATGCACAGCCGCTGGCGCGTCATCAGCGGGTGCGCCTGCAGGCGCGTGGTGAGCGTGTCGTTAGGCCGCTGATCTCGTAATTGTCCGCCGCGAGTCATGCCTTGGTCAGAGCGTCCAGGGCTCTGCCACCGCCGTCGCTGTCGGGCTGGCCCTGCAAACCTGACAGCGTGTAGGAGGGGAGTCAGGGGACGGGGTAGATGGCGTACAGGAGCATTGAAAGTGTGGCACTGCCTTCTGGGAGCCAGATGAGTGGGAGGCCGGAGGCCGTCTTTGTGGTCGTCGTCCGATTTGCCGCAAGGACTGGGATCGGGATGATGGGGGAGGGTGAATATGTCCCTGAAAACGGGGGACGCTTTGGACAGTATGACCCTGTAGACGCGAAAGTTGAGGTTATCTACAGACCGGAGGATGGTATCTGCATCTGCATCGTCAAATGGAGGGCCATGTGGAGCGTCTGTATTGATCATGGTTCGACCAGTACTATGCTCGATGCACACATGTCTGTCGTGGTGTCGAGCAATGTTGGCTGAGTCGATATGAGGGGTCTGGGACGAGTCTGGCAAGAGGGAAATCAGGAATGGCTGGTATGAATAGCATTTGAGACGGCTGCGGAATGTGAGGACGGAGATCCTGGAGGATGACTCTTCAGCCGATGAAGAAAGAGTTGGATCAGTTATCGAGAACTCTTACCACCAGTTGTGGACCCACTGATCTTGTCCAGGAGGAAGCTGTGCTCGATGCTTACGCCAGCGAGAGTGGGACAACATTGTCCTATATGATGGTTTTGAATCTTGGGCGGCCATTGAAACCATTGACGACAGCACTGATGAAACTACAGACTCAGCATACAGAGTAGAAAGCGAAGTACGCACCGCTATTCCCAAGGTCGAGCTGTACGACTCGGGCGCATCTCAACACATGTCTCCTCAACGCCAGCGCTTCTCCACCTATCGCTCCATCACCCCTTGTGCCATTCTTGCAGCTGACAAGGGCGCCTTCTATGCCGTAGGAACCGGAGCCTCCCAGTCGACATCCCGGTCCATGGGGAGAAGTCAATCCCTATAGGCTATAACGCTCACAGACACCCCTTCACGCACCTGATATGGGCCTCACAGTCATCTCCGTCAGCCGCATAGCCAAAGCAGGTTACGGCATTGCTCTGAAGGCGGAGGGTGCAAGATCAAAACAAGCAAGGGAACACCATTGGACACCTGAAAAGGTCGACATTCTCACGCTCCATCGTCCCCTTGGGCACATCTCAGCAGCGGACGCGGCTATCCGTGCTCTCATCTGCACCAACGCAGTCCAAGGGCCACAGCATCCTAGGATGCTAGAGGCGCAGGAAGAGGTCCGGTCTGGGTTGTCAGAGGCACAGCCTCCAAGAGCGTGAGCATGAACTTCGTCTGTGGGGATGGCATTAGCATTGGAGGGTAGTGGAACGGGTGGTGACAGATTATTTACCTTGGAGTTGAAAGGGACCTTGTGGACATGTTGCCACCGCGCGGACCTCGCCTCCTCTCATTCAGCAGCCAGCAGCTTATCCAATTTTGTCTACAACATTACGCTCCGTCAGAAATCTGATAAAGGAAATCCCATCAACGGAGTAATCGTCACGCACTTGATGCCGACGTTGTACTTGAGAATCGCTTTGGCAGACTTGACTGTCACCCGGTCATCGGTCTGTGGGTACGTGAGTGACGGGCAAGGTCGGTCGATGTGGGCAGAAGCAAAACCTGTCAGCACACGTGGGAAACGACATCATGGGAGACAGACGAACCGCGTCGCGATGCTCGAGACCCAGATCAAAGTACTTGATATCGAACTACAGGTACGGCAGGATGAGCTGTCGCAATTTGGGAGGCATAAACATCAGCACTCTCATCAAAGAAAGGTCCAGAATCCTGACATACTTCTTCTCGGATCTTCTGCCATATGATGTGCGTCATCTCATCGTCGTCGAGTTCGACGATTGGGTTTCACAGGGATGGAACTCACCATGCAGCCCAAAGAATGACATTGAGGATAGCAATGAGTAACGCGAGGCTGGAAATGATCGAAGAATCTCACGCTACAATGTAGTCATCGACGCCGTAGCAGTCGAGGACAACTTAGCAATGCGTCCGCTGTAGGCACTGCAAGATGTTAGACGCGGTGAGACAGTGGGCATAAATAAGACGGAAAACACGCATAAAACGGTGTTGTCGTCAATTTGGAAGATGAGACTGAGGCCGTCTCTGCTGACGCAAAGGGTACCTTGGGACGCTACGTTCTTCGTCTGGAGGACACACCACAGCAAGTTGAGTGCGAGGATGGGAGAAGGGGAGTCTGTGGTGGACAGTCAAATGCTGGGGAGTGTCAAGAGGATGAGGAGTTACAAAAGAAAGTGATCCTATCGCCCGGCGCAGCACCAGAAACTAGTCCCTTCAGCTCGCGAATCTACTTTGCTTATCAATGCGTATGGCAGAGCAGTGATGACTTCGTAACACGGACTATGTTAACGTGCTTGTAAGAGCGTGAGGACGATGTGCTGAATTCGGCGCGGAAAATGAGACGTGTGGTCGTGTGAGGGGCAAGACGTACACGGTCAGGCCTATCCATATAACAGGCTTAGACTGCTCGAATTCGAGGTGCCACGAGTAAGATGCGGTTGTGCCGACAACAAGGGAACGAAACGCGAAACCCACCACCAACGGTATCTGGGCCTCGGCGAACGGCTTCTCGGAAGAAGGAAGTAACTTCTGAACAAAGCAAAGTCTAAGTCAGATACTGGAGACAACACAATTTGCTACTCACCAGAGTCATCACGTTAGCGCTGCGTGCGGGTAGCTTGCTAGCGTGGGCACCACGTCAGCACCGTTGGTGGGAACGAGGACTCAGAAGTGCTGCTTCGAGCGTGTGACAGGGCCGGCCAGTGTCTTGAGGAAGCCGATTAGGGTGGCATGCAGAGGAAAGAAGAGGGAAAACCTGTTCTGCTGTTATCTCAGGTCGTTTCGTTTGTACTGTAATGTATTTGTCGCTGTGATGTACACTCCCCGCCACTCGCATTATACGATTCCATGTTGCCCTGAGCCTGCCTGAGGATCTGAGTTGGAGTTCCGCAAAGAAAGGTAATCACATACCTCCGATCGCTATCCTGCGCACCACCCAGAGATCAGCACTGTGTCCCATGGCAGTGAATATACTTATTGGAGCCCATCAGACATTGTTGCAAAACACATGCACACCCTGGCCACTCTTCTCAATTGACATCCCACGTCCTCATGCGTCTCCACCTGACGACAACAGGAACCCAGTAATACTGCTTATATTCCATCGTTTCGCGGCACTTGCAGCACGGGGCATCAAACTGATTCAAACAGCGCAAAAGATCACCACACTCATGGTCTGGGTTGGCAGCAAGATCGTAAAAGTACGACAGGGGTAAGGTATTGCCCACGCGGCCGAGAATGGGTGCGGGTAGCTTGCTAGTGCGGGCGCCATGAACGTCAGCGCTGTTAGGGGGGGTGAGGAAGCGCGCGACAGGGCCAGCGTCTTCAAGAGGAAGCTGAGTAGGGCAGGGTGCGGACATGGATGTATGAGTGAATGTACAGACAGTGGTAAGCATCACGGGCAGTAGCCGCAGTACTATGGTTGACGGAAGGATCTGGTGGAGACGGCCCAGCATCAATCAAATGAGGAATCTGAGATTACGAACATTTCAGATCACCAACTCCAACACCGAGATCGTTCGCAGTGGTTTGCTATCTGTTGTGTTGCCACCCTCGCTTCGCTTAGTACGCTTACACCTAAGAACGTGGTCATTGAGGTCAGCGATATAAGTTATTAACACTTAATTCAACCCCATATGAGTACCCGTATGACGGGCGTAAACGGCCGTTGAATGACGGGTCTTGACGGGCCAGACCCATCGTGCAACCGTACCGTAGTCTGCAGCTTCAAACCACAAACGGGACGGTTACGGGTGCTGTAAGACGGGACCCGTACACCCGTAAATACACGGGCACGGTGCGCAGCCCTACTCATGAGGACCAGTCTAGACCAGTCTGACCCAGTTCAGTCCAGTCATTCCCAGATGTTGTAGGACTGTGGACCAGTTACAGTCCCAGTTACATAAGAACTGGTCAAAAAAACCAGACTGGACCAGACTTTAAAACACTAGCTGCAAAGACTTAGCTTCAAGCCCTCAATGGCCACATCACATGCCATCTCAGCTCTACTCCAAAGGACTTAGCTTTGCTCAACATGTTGACATGACCACCAGAAGTGTCACACTCAGAAGCATGTGTCAATTGCCTTGCACATGTTTACTCTCAAACCCTTGAGCTCTTGAACTGCACAAGTTGTGTGAACAGCCCCTCAAGCTATAACATTGACATACCAAGAGATGGATGGATGAAAAGCTGTGGACAACATGATTGATGTCGATACAGATGGAGAGAAAATAGTGAGTAAAGGTGGAGATAATAACAATCAAACAGAGACAGAGGACAATTTGTTATCAACAGTGAGAGGGGAATAAACCGAAGACAGCAACAAAGAATTCAGCAGATGGTGTTCTCAAAAAGAGGAAAGCATCCAGTGTTGTTGGTAGTGTGATAACCGGGACTTAATGCTATCATCTCGAGCTGCAGGTGTAAGAAGAAAATAGAGTAATAGAGTATGCACAATGATGGTTGGGAGTAGGGAAGTTGCACGGCCACTCGTCACACCCCCCAGGAAGACTGAGAAGAGACGCATGGCTGTGCAGTCATCCATACTCGACAATAGAAAGATGACTAAGAGGAGATGTCGGCATGTCTGTATCAAAGCCTACATCCAACAGAGCGTCAGACAAGAGGTGCAGAACACATGTATATCAAAAACGGATTCGTCCGGCCGAGCGTCGTGGGCTATACCAACATACATAGAGATTCGAACCGGAGAAAGCAGAACATATGTAAATCGAAAACGAAAATGGACGCCTCCGAGTGAGCATTATTCATCACATCAAAATGATACAAATCCGAAGAGAAACAGAAAGCAGTCGCGTCGTCAACTCTTTGCAACTCACGTGCGTCTTTCCAAGTTTGGATAATTTGTCTCAGCTTGCTTATTGAAGATCCGAGTCCGATCCGAGTCTGATGGATTTATGGCGCCTCAGACTCTGACCTCCCTTCGTGAGGTGGCTTGTCCTTATCCACATTTTATTCTTATCAACATAATTTGCTAACGTGAAGCTTGGTCACATCGGAAGCGGCTTCAGGTTTTTGCGCGCTTCACTGGCACATGTTCGGAGCCATAACTTGAAGCTCGATCTGGAGCCACGTCTGGGGCCACCTCGGAGCTCTACTCTGACCGTCCCTATTATTATATCAACTGCTAGTGGCTGTGCATAGCCACTACATGCGCCTTGATCATCTGTCTCCACAACTGTACTCCTGGTAACAATGTGTGCCATTCACAAATTTGTGGCAGATGACCCTGTCTATCCTCAAACATCATGATATAAGTCCTTAGGTGGATTTCCAGCCCTTCCTTGGCCTCAGGACTTGCGCTGTATACCGGTGCTTCAACCCCCAACAAATCCATAGACCATTTTCTCTCTCGTTCGTTATTCATACCCTCCATGCCTGCCGATGTAGTTGAAGATGTGCTAGACACAAAGGTTGTTGGATCAAGCTGCGAAATCCTCTTCCCAGTTCAGGATAACCCCGTAAGTTGGAAATATATTTTATGATGCCTATATGTGACTCACTACCAACTATGCGCCGGCTACCAAGCTGGAGGCTTTCGCTGAACAACGGGAGCGGCGGTTGTTTTATTTTGGCTGCCCTGGTTCAAAATTTGAGTTTACTTGTATCCCACCCGTTGAGTATAGCCCTGGTGAGGGTGGGGATGGCGCATGGGTTGGCGAGAAGGTGCGGAGCGAGTCCTCGATCGGCCGAGCTCCTACCGAGGAAGACGAGTCCCTCTCATTGTCCGAGTCGGAATCATCCGGCTTGAGCGACTCTTCCTGGTTTTCTCAGTCGTCACTGGGACCCAGTGACACGCACCATCCGAGTACCTTCTCCGACAACGAGCAAGATCTGGTCTACCCGAACGACTGCAGCAAGGCGATGGGCTTTGAGAAGCCCACCGCTATCGACGTATGTCAACCGGCTGTGGCCGAACAAACCATAGATCCCACCATGGACGATGCCACTTCTGAGTCCCTGACCACTCCAGAGGAATCCGCGCAAGCTTCTAGCGTTTGTCCTTCCCTTCCCTCTCTCATCCAGGCAATGATTGAAATCAGCCACCCCAAAACAGGCGCCAGCAGGCTGGACCTACCGTCAAGTGCTCGAAGTGATTGCCTTCCCACCTACTGAAACGCCCCACCTCTGGTACTCGAAGATTTCGCAATTGGCTGCACAAATAGGCATGCCGAGAGGATCTACTGGTAGAGACATCATAGCTTTCGTCCTGCGGGTTGCCAAAGCCAGGAATGAATTCGAGAAGGTCGCTCAGCTTGTTAGGTCGCTGGTCGCCGCCGCAAAGGCAGCTGAGCGGCAAGCTATCATGTCGAGTATGCTCGTGTCCCTCGCTCCAAGAGTGCGCTCGGCAACTCCTGCAGAAGGCACTGGATCCCCTGAAACCTGCTCAAGCAGTATTCGCAAGAGGGCTTATGATGAACTTGAAGTATGTCTGCACCTACATACCAGTGACAATCATCATTCACAGACAAACCTTTGCTAGGTCGCCTCTGACTCCGAGTCTGAGCTTTTCGATGAGCTGGAATCGTCCAGCGACGAGGACGATGCAGAAGAAACCTCGCATCGCACAGCTCGGCGTCTAAAGTATACCGAGGAGGATCTCTATTGTCGCATAGACGACTGTCTTTGGGCCTTCGATAGCCCTCGCACGTGCTTGAAACATCGACGGAGGCACTTCCCAGTTCAGTGGCTTTGTCCTGGCCCATGTAAAAGCAAAGGGGGCAAATTCGCCCGCGACGAAACCCTCAAGCGCCATCTTCTTTTCCCAAATCACGTGGCTTGTAGGGAGGCGGTCCTCACTTTGCTCGGCCTGAGGAGCATCCCTGTTTCGGGCACGGCTTGGATGACACCACTTCGCGATGGCCCTGAGCGGCCGTGGGAATCGCCAGGCTTCAGGCTCACGGACCTCAAAACGGTCAAGGAAAACAAGGTGAAGCTCTGCGATTCGAATAGCACGGACGAGACGCCGCCCCCTATCACGCGTGCTACTCGTCGTCGTTACAAATGATTCCCCTCCCCCCCCCATATAACCCGATGTCCCGTGCCGTCTGCCCTTTAACTGCATCCCCGTCCCTCCACTCACTGGCTTGATGCGGTAACTCCCAATCATGGTTAAGTCGAATCATTTCATCCTATCCCGTGTTTAGTAATGATCTTCCTGTCTGTTATCGTAAACCTTACTTGACATGCCCAAGACTTGTGCAATTTATCGTCTGAGGATTTTCCCAAGCCTTCATTCTCATGTAATCCAACGGTCTTTATTATAATAACGGAAGTTTTCGTTTTCCCAATCGTGCCGTCACGCCGTTTCCCTCGGGGGCCGGGTCAGACAAGACGCGGAGTGCCTTTTCGCCCTCGCTAATGTGCCGCCTCATATGATGACCCAAGTCTCGATGTCTCGATGCATCCCTCGTCGAGGTTCTGAGGACCGGAACACCGTTTCGTCTGCTGGTAGTTCGTAACACATTGCCAATCCTGACGCATTCGTCCACAGAGTGCACATCCTCTGCGAAATTGACACCGAGGCGGGTATCACATCTTCATGGCTTTCTTCGGACGATGGGTAGTCAGACCGGACTCAGCAGTCTGATTCTGATGGGCGTGCAGTGGACATTATAGTTTCCCGGAGCACTATCTAAGATCTTTCTGGGGGGGACCCCGTATGATACACGCAACGGCGTTACTACAGTATGTGGCGTGGCATTGTGCGAGTACACAACCAAGCGCCGAGAAAGAGACCACCCGACCTGGTGCGTGCCCAGCTCGGGTCAACTCGGCAACCCATCCACTGCCGTGATCCCTCCATACAAAATCCACAGGAGGTCACCGCTAGTGGCACCATTCACAGACTCAGACGACTCTAGATAAATTGCCTGGACTACTTTGGCCATGACTTGTCGGAATTTTTATACTGCGAACGATTGCCCGATCTTCACTTGACTTGGCGGGGAAGAAGCCAAGTCAGGTCTGTTTCCCTCCACTCCGGCCCTTGGTGCCGTCCTCATGTCTCAACTGCCCACTCTGTGGACGGTAGTCCCGTGAATCTGAAACGAAGGAAGTTCGTTTTCGAAACCCACTGCACATTCAAACACCCCGGTGTACTAACCGTGACGGTGTAGTACCAGCAAGGACTCGGAGCACTCACCTTCAAGCGCCAACTCAAAGTATTCTGGCGCCCCAAGCGCCTGCTTTTGCACAATGACACAAACCCCTATTTCGAATCTGGAGGGTGGAGGGTTCACGGACCGACCATGGGGAGTTCAACGCCGTCGTACGCCACCCCACCAGGCGCCTTCTCAAAGCTTGGAGGGGTCATCCCTGTCACAATTGATTCCGATTCCAGTATAGGCGCAATGTGTGCCGTGTTCTAGGTGACTCATCGTTTTTCTGTAGGGCAATAATTCGAAGTCTATGTCTATGTCTGCCGACTCAGAAGCCTGAGATGGTCACAAGATACGATCACGTGGAAAAGGTCTGGGTCCGACGGTGCGGGTCCTTGATTTGACGGACGCACGGCAAGGTGGTTATCGAGTTCACCCATGAGCTGGCTAGTCCTGGGTGTACTTGCCCCAAGTCTGGCCATATCCTTGTAGTGATTTATCCGAAACGCGGGAAGGAGCTCCCCGCGTTTGTGGTACTGTGCAGCCTCAGGCTGCGAGAGGCTTCTGCCAATCATTCGGCCCCCAAGACTCGCTTAACATCCCGAACACCTTACTTCTCAGCGCTCGGTCAAACCACCTAAAATACACCCCAGATCTCAGCAAACCACGTAAGGGTAGGCTAAATCGGCGCACAATCGATATGAACGATGAGGATGCGTAATACATTGAACACTTGGGGACCTGGGGTGTTCCACGTAATCAAGTAGGTGCCTAAGATCTATTCTATGCAGAACTACCCCACCTCGACTGTGACAAGTTGACCTCACAGTACGATCGTTGCGTAGATATTAGGATGCAAGCGCAAAAGACTCTCTTATCATACGACGTCCGTGTCTTGATAAGCACGCTCAACACCTTGGCCTGATTGTACAGTGGATGGTGGACAAGCCTGCAAAAGCCGGAAGAGAAGATAAAATATACATTATGTCGGCATAGCCGGTGCACGTGGAGATGTCCTGGGATTCTCGTTAACAACCCTATCCCGGGGGTTCCACCTTCCTGCCACGGGACATGCTGAATGACAGCTCGGGCGTAGCGCCCGGCACGACAATCACCGGTTGCATGGACTCGCAGAAAACTGGATCGGAAGGTGATCTACGTATGTCAATTCGAGGGTGCGTGTAGTGTTATGTAGGGTGTATATGGGTCTCTGGTTCCTTGAATCGTCCTTTTTGCTATGGCTTGTATGCTGGAAAACCTTGTTACACGTATAGATGGCGCGTGTTCCGAAGCCAGGGCACAACCCAGCTATCTACTCTCGTGCCTGTTGCCGGAGATCAACCAGACGAAGATAGCGCAGAATCGAACCTCAGTCATGCTAAACTTGCAGGATGCAAGTGTTCCAAATATGGCGGCGGAAAACCTGCGAATTGCAACCACCAAAGCATAGGCGTTGCACTATCACTACAGGTGCATCTATAGGCGCTAGCAGGTCACGGATCCCCACAAACTCAACTGAGAGTGTCTGCCCTGAGGAACGAATTGGTGCGATACACTCATACAACTCCCAGGAATGATTTGCCGTGTAGACGCCTTTTAATTTTACTGTCAGATAATGAGGTGGATGATCACTCAAATAACGTACCAAATCCGTTTCCAGAGATGGCGCCCGCGATGCTTGTATGGTACCCCCCTGAACCGACCACGAGCCTGTGAATTCCGAGTCGCAGACCCAGAGGTGTTTCAGGAAAAGCCCGGTGACAGGGATGGTATTAGAAACACGTTAGGCGGCCTACGCCCACCGGACCGACTCACCCGAACAAGTGGGGTGTAGCGGGAATCCCGACCGGCACAGGCCACGGTGCCACGGTCGCCGTCAACGGCGATGACAGCGACGAGTTCCCGGAATTCGTACTAATGAAGTTGAGCCTGAAAAGCCTGCAATCAAGTATCAGGTACGCTCTATGATCGATGTCTCACGTACGTTGTATTTACACCCACTTCGGCTCAGGGACGGGAACAAGATTCCCGTACTCGGCTTCGGTTCGCAAGCTATCATACCATCCAGGATTATTACCAAGGTACTTACGAGCCCGAGTGAGGAAATGCATACCAAGCGGTCAAGTGGGCACTAGAGAAGTTACAAGTACCGTATGATCCGTATCTCACCACTAGTCCGGATCTTGTGGGCATGCCATCGTCTCATCGTGAGCGTTGCCTCTTCTTCCGGTACTCCCCCTCCCCCTATCCTCCTAAATATGTATGTATATATGACTCAGAGTGGTACGAAAACGAACGCGAATGTGGCCGGACCATTCTCGGTTTTTGCAATGGGTTCGGTGTATCACGATCGCGCGCGGATATCTTCTATACTACCAAGTTAAAACATAACACCAGCGTCGATGCCACAAGTAAAGTAATCACTTGTTCTCTAGAACTCTCCGACCTAGGGTGTATTGACCTGTGTCTTATCCATGAGGGGACACCATTCCAGTGCACGATGGAAAGCTTGGGAGCCTGAGGCATGCGTTGCAGCCCAGAAGGAGAAGGTGAAAGCATCGTACCTTTGGGATCCGTCACATACAAGAGTTGTCCGAAAGTGGGCCCCCGCTACCCGCCGCCTACTATCGGGTGCGTCATGACGCATGACCCACTGGCAATCGTGAGTGGAGTGTCTTGGTCTCAGATCGACTATCATCCATTTATTACCCGTACCGAAATCGTGGAGTTTTGCAAGGAACCACAGTATCATTCTGGAGGTATATACTTCATTCCAGTACCGTGGGTGTTATCGTGGTAACAAACGTGCAGGTGTGGGTAGCTTGCGCGGACGATGCGCTCGAGCACCCATCCATTGTTGGTCTTGCAAAGACTCGGAAGACTCCGAGTCGGACAGTACAGGAAAGTTCCGGTCCATATTTTTCTTCGCTGCTCATTGCAGACGGTGTGGCTTATGTTGTCTTGTATCCTCTCGCATAGTCCGGCGCATGTTTCGCGTGTAGGGCTTTATTCCGCTCGTGAAGTCCGCTCCTCTCAGTTGCAGAAGTGTTCGATTTTGAATTGGATCCCACTAAGATCACAGTGTTGAATCAACTAGCTATTGGTGTCCTCTCGTCCGTTTCTCGCACGTCCTATTTTTTCATACCTATTGCAAAGACTTATTCACTTGACTGGGATCCGACAGATTGCCCGTAGCTGCCGTAAAGATTGAAACCTAATTCAGGGGAGGTGAGGTTGTCGATCGATGGATACGTTGGATCCGGTATCGGCATCTGTCATCGTGTAAGACTAAATAATGAAATTATCGATCAGAAACCAAAGTCTGCCATGCTTCCGGTATGGAGGGACGTCCGAGAGAACTCCATATGGTTGTACCTATCTTGATCAGCCGCTCCGCTCTGTGTCCGCAATAGGTGATGAATACTGGTATCTCATCAGTCGGCCAGAGCTACCCCTCTTTGAACATGTGCCTACCATCACACTGGGTTCACTGTCTGTGGCTTAGCAGCAATCTGCGGTACAAGTACAGGGTGGGTTGCAACCGCACCAACGGCACCGTCCGCACCGTCGGGCTCAGAATATGCCATCAGCGCGCTATGCTCATCCCGAATGGGAATTTCTCTCCGGCGGCAACTTGATCAGATAACTTAATGTCATTCCTCTTGTACTACATTAGGATAACTTCTCGATATATTGTAACTTCTCGCGATAAGTTATAAATCGGTCTGTAGTCTCCGTTGCTGACATCATCACTGTCCGTGGCTGAGGACAAATGGGTGTAAGGTAACTTCGGGCGCGCTTACTGAGCGCGTAAGCACTGAACCTACACTAAGTTAGATGGCTTCAAGTTTATTTTTCAGAATACCGTGCTAGGACGTTGCTATGAGTGCGCGATGGTGAGCCAATTAACTCGCTGGGTTTCAAATTGCTCTCCGCGAGAGGGTAACAGCATTGAACGAGCAGAATGGAGAGTTTGTCTGTCATTGCCATGGTCGTTCTCAGCTGGACCACGCAGGCACCCGCCCCACTTGGATACAGGGACCGTGCGAGCTGTGGCCGTATTGCACCCACCTACTCTCCAGCTAATCACGCCATGCATCTCTGCATAAGGTGCCAGCTTATGCCCCCTGCGATTACTCTGTACGTTTGCACATCGTGGGCATCCGGAAGAGTGGTCCCCGTCCCGAGAAGCCAGTAACCGATAAATTCTCCGAGCCCTGGATCCGGGTTGATCGACAACGTATATCGGTGCTCTACACACGATAGACCTTCTGAAACGGCGTGGTGCAGTGGGACATGGCAGCCGGCCAGGACTGGTCCCGATTTACCGGTTACCGATTGACTTTTATTCTTACAAAAAAAAAGGCAGTAGGGCGCTGGGCCAAGCCTGGCCTCATGGCTGAGTTCTTTTTCGTTCTGACTCGGAGGCGCTTCCCCAGGCTTCGGAATGGGAGCGCATGATATGAATAGAGTTTGCGGTAAGGCGGACACGTTACGCCTACTGTCTCTAGTTCTAACCAGAACAGGCGAACGCAACGACCGGACGGTAGGACGCCGCACCACAGCTCGCTCAAAATGTATTATATTCACCGTGGGACTCCCAGAACTTTCTCATCAGTATCGGGTACGGGCCGTACCGCAGGGTGCACAAAAATGATGACGGGCCCTGGGCGCTTCGAGCTCACATGCAAATGAATACCGCCATCCTATAGGTCGCCTGGGTCCAGTACCGCCGAATCACCCCGTCCTCACACCGTTCTTACATAACTCTTTTCTATTATTAAGGACAGATTTACTGCACACAGTTCTCTCCATAAGTCACCTGGTGGTAATTCAAATCACGTTGCGGAGACGTTTTCGGCTGCAAGCGAAAAGAAAGGGAGTTGTTTCGACGTTTGCCGCCCGTGGTAACATTTGGTGACACGAGGGACTGCTCCAGAACTGCGTCATGCTTCTCGATAGCGTGGGCTGAGAGCTTCCGGGTAATCACCCCTTAAAAAGGGACCAACACGGCCTCTTGTCTGGAGCGTCGCGTACTACTGTATTCACACCTCAACTATGGATACGCTTGCAGGACGCCGCCCCTCCCAAGCTACTTCTGATGTGCAGCATTTTATAGGCTATGTGGAAACAACAACTGACGCCCTTCGCCTAATCATGGCTGCGCGTCAGGGCATTATCCCGCGCATCACGCGGCGGCTCAACGATTCTGAGCGCAGATCAATGATAAGAAGTGGCGCTGTATTCGTCTTCTGTGTCGAGGAGAGCGGGATTAAGCGTTGGACAGAGGGTCTCTCTTGGTCGCCGTCGCGGATCGTAGGCAATTTCCTAGTGCGTCGTTACTTTCCCTCCGCGGCCATGGTTACGCCTCACATGGCCGCCCCTGCTTAGATGTACCGCGAGGTCGGCGAGCGAAACTCAAGCCGGGGAGCAGACACTGCGCTGCTCCCCCGGGAACGTCCACTTTCCGCGTCGCCCCACCAAGTGCCCCCGTCAATTCGTATTACCATGGGAGATCGGATGGTGGTGGAGTTAGAGACCCCAGTGGAATGACGCGACCGAGTGGCTTGATAAAGAAGGTAGGTAGTGCGTGTTTTGTCATCCAGTTAAGCACTCGCTAACCCACGGTAGACCATTACCGTGAAGGTGTCCGGGACGGACCACCATCTCGTTTCATATTATCGAGAGGAAGACATCGCGCGCGGTCTATTGCAACGCCCAACAACTAGGCCAGATATCATGGCCCTTACCATCCCCCCCGAGATGGTACGAGCGACGAACTTCCGCCATCCACCCCACGTAGAAATCGGTCCTGACGGGAATGCACATATGTAAATTCCACGGTTGTGATACTATGGAAGAGTGACATTGTTCATGTGCCATCTCTAGATATGATGCCGAGGAGGCCGATTCACCCAGGCGCCAGTCCGAAAGGGTGTTGTTGCCTTCCCCACCCAACAGAGCGGCGCCTTCTCCTACGGATGATGCGCCCGTATACCCCATTCAGCAAAACGAGTCATCACCAGGACGGTTGCCGGCCAGTAGTTTTAGTGCAGGGCGACCACTTGGTTCTCAATTTTCCCATGTACCCGCCGACCCAGCGCGGGCACGCACCCATTACTCGTGGTCACCCCCATCTTCGCCCGCTGACCCCAGCACGCCTTCTCATAGCGCCCGCCCTACAGCGCCGTGGTCACCAACCGGAACGGCCTTCCCTCACACGAATCCCACCGCTCAACACGGCTCGTACTACTCACAGCCCCAAGCGCACCCGAGTGCCTCACCGCATATGAACCAGCGAGAGCTCTACTTCTCCCAGCAATACGCACGAACCGGGACGCCGGGGTGGACCCCGCGCTCTCCAACTTCTCCGGACGTCCCTGACAGAAGAATTTCCCACACGCACTCTCTGGGCTCTGTAACCCCAAACCAGCCGCCTTACACGTCTCCGTATATAGACGAGCATCGCAGAGACGAGTACGGCGGCACCGGCGGAGCGACGCGCGGAGGGTAGGGTACCGCACCACCGTGACGAAGGGGAGAGGTGAAGCCCTTTGGCGCGGAACTATGGTGGAAGGCAGGACTTTTTACGATGGTGACCTATTGACGGCCCAAAGCTATTGCTTTGGGGGCTGTACCTCTATCTTGTGTTTGTGAACTGTGGCATTTTGCCGGGCACCGATCACGAATGTCTCATGACCTCGCCTGAACCATGTACGATACGTCCCGCTTTCGCCAGCTGGTGTAAAAAGTAGAGCCACATCTGTGTCTCGCAAATAAAAGTGGGGCGGCCGTTGAAAATACCAGACGTTCGTCGGGTGATGACTTGAGCAACGCAACGCTTGTCCGACTCCCGGTGAAGAGCGGACGCAGTTCAACACATTCATGTGAGTGTTGCGTCGGATTCGGAATTTTCCTCATCGATTCGATCTGAATTATCGGCCGCTGTGATGGCCACCAGCGACCCCATCATTTCCACCCGGCCACGCCGCCTCTCGGCGTCGATACTATACAAGTACTGTACTGGATTCATACTTACCCCTCTCGTTTCACGCCAAACCCCGATATAAGGATGTAACTGACACAATAGCCCCAACGTCGTGCAGAGCGCACAGCACCAAGCCAACTTTGAACGTGGTAGATTCAACGTTTCTCCGAGACATACCGTCTGGAATTCATGAAAAGCTGGGCCAACTACGTATGCGGAGTTCTCCGTTGCACGGGACCCTCATGCTGTCCTTATCGACGCCGACTCGGACACATCAAAGTACAGTTGCACTGCCGCTAAAGTGACTCCCCACCCCCTCCAGCCATCGGCTCGCTATCCATCGCCGCCGGTGCGTCGTTCAATAAAGCCGCGAATATTCAAATGGCCTTCGACGCTGCCAAAGAAGCAGCGCTTTGCGGTATTTTCCCATAGGACAACATCTAGCTGCCGTGCGTAGTTGAGGACGTATTCGTAGTCGGCTTGGGATGCGAATGCAATGTACAAGACGCCTGAAGCCACGCAAATGAGGGTGAGTATACTGGTCGATACGAATGCACCAAACGGCTCAAGGATATTGCCCAACTTACCTTCCTCTGTCTTGATGCGGTTGCGTTCCAGCTCCCATAGCCGGATCTGGTCTTGCACGGTCACGGGAAGCAGGGGCTTCTACGGGATGTGGGCAAGCCATCAGCGGCAGCCATCCTGGAGTGTGAAAGTTAACGTACGTTCTTGCGCATCTGCGGATGCGCATAGGTGGTGAGGTAGCTGATGATCTGAAGACGGTACAGTTATTAGTATCCACATTGTATCCCCCCCCCGGCGTTCACTTGATAGGGATTGGGTAGCAAAGGGATTTCGGTCGAGAAGAGGGCAATCCTGCCGCCCCCCGCACCAGAACCCACGGACAAAAAATAGACCGGTCCCTACCTGATCCGCTGTGATGCCATTGACGAGGGCCTTTCGAACACTCTCGCGTGTGATTGAACCCACTACCAGGTTCGGGAAGCGCGATTTTACGGACACAAAGAGGTTCAAAACCGCAGTCTGCAGTGGGTTATCTACCGTTGAGGTCAGAGGTCAGGAAACGAGTACACGATGTATTACAGTGCGCAGCAGGTAACGCGTACCAGTATATGCGTAAAGGCGGTAGTTTGTCTCAAGCACGATGAACCCCTGGTCCTGGGCGCCGCTCGCATTAGCGGCTGTCGGCAACGGTGGAAGTGAAGATGTCAGCGTCGTCGCCAGGCGTGTCGGGCTAAAGCGACGAGACGATGCCTGCAGTCTTGGGTGTCAGTACCTTGGAAAATCATGCAGAACAGGTGCTCTGCCTTGCGCTGCCAGATGAGGCCGTAGTCGCGTAGGTCCTCCAGCATCGCCCGTTGTGTATCGCTTAAGTTCTCTGTTGAATACTCCTGATGATACAATCGATCAACCCTCCGAGTCGGAGAAGGGTGCGAAATGTCCTCACTCGTCCAAGCTCCGTTGTCGATAACATGAACAAGAAGCTGAGCACTTCTACGAGATCCATTTGCCTTTCCTGGTGTGACCCCAGATTAGTTGATGAGCCGGGACGATACGATCAGAAAAACTACCCCCACCTCAACCATTTGGAGATATTGTAGCAAAAGCTCCCAGAGCTGGGCATGGGGCGTGTGTAACAAGAATTGAAATCCAGAAGACGTGATCTGAAGCTGCCCCCTGCAAAAATCCCGTAATTAGGGACTCTTCTCGCGCCGGATAATTGAACCCGCTGACTGGTTCATCGCCATGAGGCCGTTGCGCTGCAACAGAAAGAGGACGCCCTGAGAAGGTTTTACGGGGGTCTGACCAGTCCCAGAAGAGACCATATAGTGCAGAATGGTCTAGAAACAATTACTTCAGGGTAAGATTCGTCCCTGGTCGTACATACCTCCCAGCGCTCAAGGGCATATGCGTCTAGTGAATCCGTAGACGGGGCAGGACGTTTTTCGTCGGCTTCCGCCGGGACGCCAAAACTGACGCTAGTTCCGCTGAGGTGCAATAGCCGATAAGCGGGCCAAGATCAGAGTAACAAGCTAGTTCAGATGTACCCTCCCGTGATAGCGTGTCGCATGCTGGTTTTGAACGCAGGGCCCAACCCAAGTTTATTAGTGGTGTTGTTTGACAAAATGTGTAACTGCGCGAGCGAGGCGAGAGCATCATCAAAAAGCCTAAGCGAAAGCATGATCACATTTAACCAAATGGGAGAGTGGCACAGTGCCCACGTTTTTCCATCTTTTGTCACCCAGGAAGACATTGTCGAAATCGGGATAGACGATTCAAGCCACAAAAGGTTCATGACAAGTTGCCGCTCAACGGCTCCCAGGAGGCTTTTCAGATGTATTAGAATGCGCCCAAAGGGACTTATCGTATTTGGAGCATACCGAAATATGGAAAGACATGAGGAAGGACGCTGATATAGGCGAGTGAGGGAGGTTTGAGACTGGGTTTGGAGAAAGGGGAGAAGCGGGTGCAGCTGGCGCTCTTGTCTCTTTTCGGCGTTTCCGGTGGCGGTGGGCATCTTTCCCCCAAGCAAATGCCGAGTTTGTTGTTAGCTCGGAGTCCAAAGAGGCGTCACAGAGTCCGTCGTCTTCGATATCGCAACTTGAAGATGTGACTTTGCATAGGCACTCGGGACCGAGAAGGTCACGTTTACTTCCTACACGATTATCAAATCATCTAATATCACTGACAGCAAGTCTTTTTACAGTGTACTAATTTACAGTGTCAGGACTCTATAGTACGGATATCCGCATCGGAAGCGAGAAAACCTGACCTGAGGACGGATTTCAGTTAGCAAGTCTTAAAGCTGAACTATGTCAAGCTCGCGCTACCAAGTCAGACATCCATTGGAAGGACTACTGCCCTCATCGTGCCTACCCCCACCTGGCGCCCAGCGCACCGACCCAAAGGAAGGCGGTCCACACTCCACTCAGCTAATGGGTTCAGCGAGTGAGAGGGGAAATATAGACGTTCGGTATTGGGGGAGTGCTCCTTGCCGGAGGGCACTAGAGTGGAAACTGCGAATTTCGGCACGTTTTCATCGTCTTGGCAGCGCGAGAGAGATATATGCGTTCTGGAAGAGTACTCACCGAATGGGTATATGACTACATTAAAAGTGTGGAAGGAATAGCCTAACGGGATGAGGTATGAGCAATAAGTAATCGCTTTGCGAACGTGGAGGACAGAGACGATAATAGATCAGACAAAACGGTACTGGCAAGCACACTGCGCGTCATTGAGACGCCTGTCTGTTGCGAACAGACAACCCTATTCCTCGGCATAGTCGTATAGGACGGGGAAGAGAATAAAGTCATCCTTGAAAAGAGAAGAGATAGGAACAATGATCACTTACACTGTACTGTGTTCTTAACGACAGAAGAACAATGTCAAAAAAAAAAGAGATGAAAATTTTCTTATAGGCGAAGATGTGGTCCGTGCACGCATTACATAATACAGGATCACGTGCCCTGTGACAAGGACGCGCTGTTCCACGGGTTTTCAGCTTGGACAACGACGACTACTACAACGACACAGTCACCTTCTTCAACAGACCTTATGGACGGCGTGATGCCCGTAATAGTTGACAGAGATTCAACCCCTGTCATCCCGCAGCGCCGCACCAACCAGGATATTATTATCGACGTTGATGAGCTTGACGATGAGCAAGATCAGCGTCCATCTCGACGGCCTCGGCGGGCAATGCCGCGGGATAATACATCGAGAAACCCAATGGCGCCGGATATTATAATACTAGACAGCGACGATGCTTCAGAAGCAGAAGCCGGGCCCTCCACCACGCGGCTGAGCCACCCAGGTAAGGGCTACCCTTACCTTTTCCGTCCTCACCTCATCCTAATTTGGTCATTCCAAGGTCTACGATTACGCTCTCCTCCGCCACCGGTCCAAATCATTCGCTCTCCACCTCCAGTGCCGCCTATACCATCACGTCCTCGTCCCCGGCGTCCGCCACACATCTTCCCCCGAGATGTCATCCGCCCAAACGTAGAACCTTTCGCGTTTGAAAGGTCCATGGCAACAAGACCTACTTCTCATCCCCCAGGGGATGCTCCACCATCTCGTCACCACCCAGTAATCAACCTAGGCGGTGGATTTGTTTCGTTAAACCATCAGCGCCAAGCTGAATTACTTCAGCGTCAGCAGGCACAGGACCGGGCCCGCCAGCGCTATTTCGACCGTCTCCGCATTGCGCGGGGTATTCACCAACGCCACGGCTTTCTCTCGCAGACCATTGGACGCATATTTCCGACTTGGCTCTTTGGCGATCCGACGGAGGACGAAATGATGGATGCCCTCGCGTTCTCTGAATTAGCAGCTGCAGAACCTGGTCCGTTTGACATGGGAGATGACCGTGCACAGTATCAACGTGCGCCACACGAATACCGCATTGCCTATACCCACCCGTATCCTCCTGCTCCCGGCTTCACGCACAACTTTGAATCACCGTCACCCGTTAGTGTTATTGACGTGGACGAGGAGCCTGGTCCAAGTACCAAAGCCACAGGATCCTTCTCTTCAAATAAGAACAACGAGAATCTGAATACACTCGTCTGCGCTCGTTGCTTAGATCCACTCGTTCTGGGTGGGAGCAACATGTCCGAAGATGAGCGTATTCGTCGTCGGCTCTGGAGTCTCCGCTGTGGACATATGCTCGATGGTAAATGTATCACTGAGTTGATGAAGCCACAGTCTGCATCCGATCCAAAGCCCACCGGCATAGAAACCATTGGCACCGAATCTCCCTCTGACAGGTTGCAAGGCCAAGACTCAACCCGGTCCCACGCTGTTGCACAGAACCTCACCCTAGATAGCACGGAACCCCTCGATGCGAGGTCACCCGTACGAGCCACGAAGGCAAGAGGGAAACTCCGTACGGTCGAGCGGCCACTTCAATCATCGCAGCCTAATGAGGCCGCCGGCGAACGGGCCATTTTCCCAGAGATCAGCTCTATACGTTCGCGCTTACGGCCACGGAACAATACCGGACATGTAACTTATATAGCTTCATCATCGTCCACGCCAACCCACCCTTCTGCCCATCCTTCATCACAACGTACTCCGGCCCCCATCCGCCTTACTTCACCGTTGGCTCAAATCGGCCCCATAACGCATCGAACCAAGAGGCGATCCAGGGGTAAAGGTAAGCAGAAGGCTAAGGAACCGTTGGTCCTCGAACGGCACGAGTGGCGTTGCCCTGTTACCCTCTGCGAGCGTCTGCATTTAAGCCTTCATATCGAGTCTCAAGGTTGGGTCATGGATGAAGCACAAGGGGCAATCCCTATCTTTGCGTGATGGTATAAGGTGAGCTGGCACTCATTCTCGTTACTACTTTTGCCTTACCGAGCTCGGGAGTCTGTCAAGCCGTAATACTACTGTAGCGCCAACTTGGCGTCCAAATATTCATGACCCATTCGTGACCCGCCCCAGCACGCGTATTTGGATGAGTAAGCCTTGATTAATAATACAGCTCTTTCTCATGGTTGCTGCAACCTCCTTCGCACTGCGATGGTGCAATTGGCAATGTTGCCTACGTCAGTCTCAGGTTCTCACAAAGTTGCAAGTACTTTTTCACGGCTCGCGGTCACTAGGGACGAAATAATGGATTAGAAAATGCAGCTTTGGGTTGCATCATGCTTACGGCGCTGTTGATCAAACGGCACTCGAATTACGCAAGATGCCAACAACCAGCTATCGCTGTCCCTTTCTGACGACCTTCGCAACTTATGGGTGTCGTCGCGTCGAGTTTGTACCGCCGCACGTCTTGCGACTGTCAGATCTACCTAGTCAGGATGGCCGCTGCTTCGCCATAGCGTTCGGCAAGCCTCGGTGACTGCTGCTGCAGCCTTACGGACGACAACTGGTCAGGTTAAGATTTATACGAACTCCAGCAAAGATTACGATTCGCATTTGAGAGGTACGGGCAATTCATCCTACGTTGCAGGGCTTATTCGCATAAGCTATCCGTCTTGCGCTAATAACGAGTACTTTGACCTTGTTTAGCCTCGGACTGGATAGCAGATAGCTCCGGGTTGAAATCACACGCCCCCAACACATGTCTTAATTAGAAACGGAGATTCCCTCCAGATGTGTGAATGCTTGCAGCGCTTGTACTTACGTGCCGCTCACGATGTACATCCTATTCTCGCGTTGATATCGGTACATTGCGGTTTCATGAAGAAGTACGGTGCACCGCATATTTTCCATAGGAGGGAGTTGGCTCGCCCGATTTGCCCCAGCCTGATGTCACAGTCGCAAAGTCCCGAGCGTCTTGCACGACTGTGATCTTGTCCATTTCTCATCGTGTTTCATTATAATACTGACGTATGGTATCGATTCAATAGGGACGTGAGCACCACATCGTATATGGGACGGGAAACCCACCACTCTAATGGGAAATCACGTGGTGATACGGATCCTCTGTGATCGAATTCTAGCGCTCAACGATTCACACAACGCCGCTCTTCGTCCACTATCTATTGGCCAGGCACCAACATTCTCATTTCCCATGAACCAGCGTCAGAAGAGCAATATCCTCTCTTTGGAAATTTGCGTCGCCGCCGCTTCCATTTCACAGGCCTAATCACGGTCGGGAGCGCCGTTCGATATCACGGTCAAGCCTCCGTGTACGCTAGCTCGTAACAAATTGACATTGCGGCCTCCCTGGCACACGAGAGAAGGTGCCTTGTCAGTGTCATCCCTTGCATCCCTACACTATATTGGTTCCTTGGCTCATAGAACCCGTGTATGATTTCCAAAGCTTCTCCGGCGTACGTACTCGGCATCAGCCGCCAGCGCCGCACGAGGAAACGTCACCTCTGCCCTCTTGAGAGATCCACGTACAGTATATCAGGGCGCGACTCCGGACGCTGTTTAGGTCACCTTTATCTATCAGTAGAAGGTTGATCGGGGTGTTAGGGTATGGGTATGGCGGCGATGTTTATGATGGAACCCCTATCCGTGTGTGCATATTGTATATCTTATTTCCTGGCTGGGCCCTGATATATCGATTTCAAGACTTCTTAGGGACAAGCGACCAATCCATCCCTTTATATCTGTGGTCCCTGGCATCAATGGTGGAGCGGAATGCGACTTTGGAAGCACACATGTCCAAGGTTTGTTCGTTCATCACAACATCATGCCAGAGCTGATAAGTTACGGCCGTGCGACGCTTCGGGTCCGGTTTCCAGGGATCCTTCGATTCTCACAGCCAAAGATATACTCTTCTGATCGGCCCCTGTTCCGCCACCGAGGTCCGAACGCAGTTGGACGTACGTTTGTCTCGTAAATTGTCATGAATTGTGAATCACAATGCAGAAATGGGCAAGGGTTCATCAAGGCATACTCCGAGCACAACTTCCTTCTGAATGGTATCTGAATTGATTCGTGGGGACGCCCAGCGTGTTCTACATCTCGGAGTCCCAACTCCTGGCAACGGTGGTGAGCTGCGCGCGTTTATCCGAACTTGAAACTTCAGTGCCGGAGCCCGGCACTGTACAGTCCTCTTAACCCGAACCGCAGGTACATAACACCGCAACACGTGCGACGCCAATTGTTGCTCTCCTTGCGTTGGTCACTGCCCGGAAAAGAGAATACAACAAGTCGCACCGCAAATGAGGGCACTCATCATCCAGTCCGATTCGGACTGGAGACCTGTCGTTGTATGGCGGATTGTTTATCCTTGTGTGCAGAAAGGACCCTGTATACAAAGCGACTATCGCTCTTTGGTAGGTTATTGCGTAGCCCGAGTCGGCAAATCTGCTGATCCGACCCCGGAACGCCACCAGGTATCTATGCATTTGGCCGTGATCAATAGTGCTCACGTGCAATATTGATTATCCGGTTGTAGGTATCGTCCCGTGATTGTGCAGTACATCCGAATCCTTTTCCGAGTTTCCTTGTTGTGTGCTAATGAACTTGACCGTGACTTCAAAGAGTCGAGTCTTCAACTTCAAGCAGGCACGGTCTCGACAGTCTTCCGAGCGCGTCGTGATCGTCTCCACCGTTCTGCCTAACTTAATCACCGTCATCAGATATGTGCAACTGATATGCATAGCGTCAAACACCACGATACCCGTTGGGAGCGGGTTCGGCTTTTCCATTTTCCAGCCGAAATGGACAACGCCGCCGTTCTCATCCTCTCATCGGCATCACTAGCGCTCTGTCAGAGAAAGGGCGGGTTTTCTCAACGAGTCACAGTTGCCAGTTGTGAAGCAGCCAGTGCGCCCCGACACCTCCACTGGGACCTGAAGGTGCCTGCTACGTAGCCGCAGCCACGATGTAAGTTAGTATCCAACGCTGCTATGCGCAAGCCACTCCTGGATGCGTAAGCCTATGGACTTAGCCGATCTCGTCGTCGGCCTAGGATCTCGCGCGCGATTTTTCTTAATGGGTATATCACTGGAACGTCAACCTACCATACGTTGAGGCTTACGTCCTCCGAAACAAATTTTTGCTGCGGACCCAATGATCAGGAGACAACGGCACAAATTCCATGCCGTGGACAGGCAACGCGCCCAGGAAATCACTGCTGCCGCGCGTGCCGGTGAGTGCGCCGAGCGAGGTATCGCAGCAGTCTGGAGAGGAATTCTGTGCGCGTGCTACAGGGCGTACCTCATTCATAACCTTGAAACAATGGACAAGCCGACAAGCCCACCAGGCACTCAGTGTCTCCCCCCTGTTCCATTTCACGGTGCTCATTCGGTTGCACTGTTACCGCGCACTGTGATGATCATGCGCCCAATAAAGCTTGTTCCCTCCTCTGTCGACCTTACTCGTTGTTTCGTCTATTCCCCTTGTTGAAGTAGCACAGGCTGGCTGACAGTTGGGAACCTGCTTTGGTGCATATTCAAGTTGAGGTGAATCCGCCGTAAGTTGCTATAGTACATAGCTGTGCTGTGCACTAGCACATGAAACAGTGGCCGAGAACGAATACCGTTTACACATCACGATGTATTGTACTGTATACCCAATTTTAACGCTCTCTCCGAGTCAGGCTCGGCAAGATACCTTTAACTGGTCTTTTTTTCTGCTTGGTCCTGTGCTTACTCATTCAGGTTGCAAGGCTCATAAACGCGTGTCTGCCTAATAAAAATAATCCGGTACAGACATATCCGCAGTTCCGGGTCGGCATAACGTTCCAGACAGCTGCCACTGCCCGCCACGACCCATGTGACTGCCGCCGCTGCCAATCCCTGCCATAATTTTCTACAAGTACCGCACAGCCAGCTGTATTGGGCATAGGCGTCGGGGTCTCTTCTGCTGTAATAACAGTAACAGCAACACGTAGCGGGTGTTTCGATCCTGCCTACAAAACTGTTAGTTACGAGATACAGGTGCCGGCTACTAGACGCCCGGCGGCGGCCGTGGTGTCTTTGGCACTTGCTCGACAAGTGCACACTTTGCTGCGTCGTCGTTTTTTCCAGCAGTGGCACTAGTCTAGGCCCCATTTGGGTTTCCGGCCGGAAACCTGCAACAAACGGCCGCGTTGTTCCGGTGCTAATATGCGGATCTCCGTTTATACCCCCCTCGCACCCGCGCGGCGACAGTGCTGTTTACCACCACAGACGCACGGACGTTGCGACCCTGCATGGACCAAGCTATCCAAACTGATAAGAGAACAGAGAAGTGGATAGATCCCCATATACAGGTAAAGTTACATTACTCCGGTGACCACGGGTTGTTCAGTCGGGGCTTTTCTTCTTTTCAGTTCCCTGGAGATAACGTGGAAGGCAATCTGGCAGTTGGAGGGCCCCTCACTTCTATGATATGATGATTTAATTATGAGTGTACTGTAAACGAACAGTACCGTACGATAGGTGGCAAACCCCGCCGCTTGCTCACGGATCAAGGGGGGCGACCGGCAAAGATAGCCGACGCGTGAGAGACTGGGCAGGAAGAAAGAGAGTGGATCGACGCTGACAGTGTGGTAATTGATCATAACTTCTATTTCCGGCCCAAATGCAAATGCAGCGGTTCGTGTGTTTGGTTTGCTGACTATATATTGTTAATTTCTGTACGTAGATGGACAGATGCATGGGAGGGTGCCTTTTCGACGCTTGTCAGTTTTTCACTCAGCGCCGCGGGCGCTGGAATGTTTGCTAGGACTGATCGTGCACCGCCTTGCGGGCAGGGACACATTGGACACACACTGAGGTACAGACCAGGACCTATATGGAAAGTTTTTTCAACTGCTGCTCTCTATCGTGCCCGGAGGTCCTTTGTGGCAGGAGAGGACACCCCGGAATGCGTCCGGATCTCAGGTTACATACGTACATACAAACGTCTGAGGTTCCGAAAGGGGCAACCAGAGGGGGAGCAAGCGAGCGAAAACGAGCGAACCTGAGCGGCATTTGATTCCCAATCATTCGACCATTCTAACGGCGATCAAAATCTATCCGTGCTCGCTACATCGCATCGCGAACAAAAATGATCCAATCATTCATTTCTTTTTCGGTGCAACTCGAAAAAAAGGACCCTTAAGTTTTTTTTTCTTGCTGCTGTTAATTACATACACGATATGTTATTCAAAAAAAAAAAAAAGCAGATGCATCGCCGCCGTGCCCGCGCACGTGTATTGCACCCGGGTTGTTGCTGGAGCTGGCCCGGTCGTACTGTATCCTGTCTGTCCTGCACCGCCGGTAGCCGGTCACGCTAAAAAAGAGAATCGGGCTTGTACACCGCACAATCTACACAATTGAAGTTGATGGGAAGCGGGCGGCGGTGGCGGCGAGAACTGAATTGATTCAGTCGGGAGTTGGGGTGAGCGGTACGGCACGAGTTGCCTCCATCGCGACTGAAGGGTGCCAGAACGGTAACGAACAATTTGGATGTCCCCCGTCGACGCTGACACGACGCCACTGGTCACGGACCGAATTTATCGTCCCTGCAGACACTGGCAACGATAATGGGGTTTGGGGTGTGCACCGCGCCCGCCGAAGTCTGAGGTGCGATTCGAGGAGGAACCATATGATCTATGAACGGAGTGCGGTCAAAGAGGGCTCGGTGTAACTTCTGTGGTAACTTATGGAGAAAGGGAGAGAATGTCGGTTGGTTCGAGAAGGAAGGAAGGTGCCAGATGCCAGATGCCGGGTGCCAGGTGTGTAGCCTCCCCCGCTCTCCCCGGGTCATCTGAGTGAAGGCACCCACAAGCCTGGGGCTGCGCCAACAGGCGTTTAACAGCAGAAGTGATGTATGTATGATACGTCGCAAGATGACATGATTTATTGTTTGTAGAGCTGTCAGCAAACTGTATTGAACTGTAAAGTACCCAAAGAGACGCATACGTGCGCTTGCGAGATGATACCCAACTGGCAGACCAAGCGGTGCGGCGAGTGCCGTGGTGAGGAAGAAAATTCCAGCAGAGAAATCGGCGATCGCTTCGATTGAGTGAGGTGGCGTGTAGCGTGTGTGGAAACAGTCTGTACAATTTGGACAAAAAAAAAAAAGCAGGCGAGATATGGTAAGGGCAGGGTACCTGCATGACGCGACCTAACCGGGGAGTGCCATGTGCCGGTGCACAGCAAGAATTGACACGGCGAAGCGACGCCAGGGGGGTTGCGTCTATTTAGAAGGAGATATCGCTTACCGGTCGAGCAGGAAGGGATTCGCGTGTATACAGCAGACGGGTTTGGGTAGTCACGCGTGGATATGAATGGGTGAGGGTGGAGGGAGAGAGGCCTGGAATCCCCGTTAGGGTTTACCGATCGGGGTATGGTGGAAATGAGATCAGCGTCGGTAAGAGGTACATCCGCAGCAAGGGTGAGATACATATGACAGTGATGATGGGAGCAAAGTGCGAGTGGGTTTCCAAGTAAGGTACTGTACAGCGTTAGAGCATCAATTTCGATGACTGAGAAATTATGACAAGTCGAATCGCCGGAGGATAATGCGGGGTAACAGTTTCAAGTTTCAGATGATTTTTTATTTATAATTTTACATTCGTTTCCGAGTGGTGTGTCCGAGTCGTTGTGTGTGATGTGATGACTTGTTGAGATCATTCATTGAGTTGGTCCGGGCTTACATACTTGCACAGGTCAGATTAAGGCCGACTCTCGAGGCCCTTCCGTGTCCGTGTCCGTGTCCGAGACCATAGCCTTAATTCGTATAAATCACCCAAGATGCTCTCATCTCGTCCATTCTTCCCCCGAACCCCACTATGCTTACCGACGACCTCCCCTGGCCAGAACTTGGCAACGTTTCCCGAGGTGCTACTAGAGGCAACCAAGGGCAGAAAGGTGTCCTATCTCCCCCCAACACCGATGGCCGCTCTCTTATTCAGCTCCGCGTACAACCCGGCGTCCTCACCGTCCTCCTAAATCGGCAGGCTACCGAATGGTACCGTCTTCTCGACGCCGAGGTCAACCACGCCCTCAAACTCACAAAGACATATTGGCGCAAGGCTCGTCGTCGCCAGGACTATGACCCCATCGCCGACCAGGACCACATGGAACTCCACGAGTGGCTCCAACAACTCAAGGACAAGGTCATGTCCCACCTCGAGCTTCTCATGCAGCGTGGCGACATCAAGGGACCCCCCTACGTCATGCCCGACAACATCGAACTTACCTTTCTCCGAAAGTTCATCGAGCGCCAAGCCGCGGGCATTCCGCACAACCCCCGCCTTCGGAACACAACGCTCGAGAATCGTTACAATGCGCCCGCTCCACGGCTTCTTCCGCCCCCTCCTTCTGAATCCCCGGAACCGTCAGACGATTCCGTCTTGGACGGTGCTTCTAGTGATGACGGCTGGGATGGCGACCGTAGACACCTATCCCGCGGTCAGTTATACCACCCCCTTCACGCCTCGTCTGGTCCCGACTCATCCATCACAGAGCGTTCCGTCCCGCGCTATTCTGGGCCCGTCTCCACCGTCTCGTACGTGGCGCCGATAAAGTCTAGCCCCCGTCTGGCCACCATCAGAACTCTCGAAGAGGAAGCCGAGTCCTCCAGTACGCTTGATGTATCTTCCCCCCCTCGTATCCCGTCACTCACACAACACCTTGGACAGGTCTTCACTTGCAGGGTGCCCGGGCTGCGCTGCGTCGTGCCCAAAAGGCCACTCAAGAATCATTCGCCGCCTACACCGCGACTCTGGAAGCTGAACGCCGAGTACTGCAAGAGGTAGCGGCCCTTGAAGACCGGCGCGATCATCTTTGTAATTGCACCATTTTCCGGCTAGCGTGTCTACACCCCGTGCTGATGCCACTCCCCCAGTATCATTGGTCCTACGTCAGAACCAGCGCCCACAAGGTGCGAGCTGTCCTTTCCCTGGGTGTCCATGCGTTGATGGCGCCCCAGAATGCGTGCCGACGTACCCTCGCAAGGCACCCACATACGAACCCGAGCACCCGCGCTACCTGCCGCCACCGGCACCGTCGTCGGGACCTAGACCGCTGATGCGTTCTGCGTATGCATGGGACGACCGCGAGCGCGAAGACCTAGGTTCGCCCCACACATCAAGCGCGAGCGCCAGCGTGGGCGGATCTCCGGCACGAAAACACGCGCGAACGTGGGACTCGGAGGTGAGCAAACGTCTCTCTCTGGTCTATTCGTATCAGTTTCGCCTGCTATTTGGCACCCTCACTTGCCCCCTACTTCTGCCCCACTACATCACACAAGCGGGGTGGAAAGTGGGATGGGAGAGGGGAATCTCCGATCTGTGTTTGAAAAGTCAACCTTTCGGAGAATTATGCCGCTGACTCGCGACACCTTGGTTGCAGGACCCACAGATTCGGAAGCGCCTTGCGGGGTCCGTGTCGGGATCGCCGCCGATGCGTGCGGCGTGAGACGGATGTTGTCCCACGGGTGCAGAGCTGCACTGCCCCTGTATCCCCGGCCCCAATTCCCATCACTCGTTTTGTCAAACGCGTGTGTGCCAAGATCAATATACAGAGAATGGGAAGGGGTGTAATTAAGCGGTGATGATGATGACGTTCTGACGCTGACGCGGAGATGTGATTACTGATTTATGATGACCCTAAACTGCCTGACTTGGGTCTGACTTGACCTGTGTCGCTGGTCGATATATGATGTTCCCGCCCATTAAACCACGACGACCGTCATCACAGTGTTGTATTATATCTCGTACTGTTTAATTTCCTTGTTGTACTTCTTAAGCGCACGTATACCCCTCATCCTGTGTTTACAACAACCATTAACGATATGTATACAAATCGGGGGTTGATTAAAACTGAACGAACGTCATAATATCGGAATTTGGTGACAACACATGCCTCAGTGTGAGAGAATCCCCCACTCAAATAGACAGCGTAAGGGTCCCGGGTCGGCAGGGTAAGAAGGGGGGTTGGCTTGTGTTTGGTGCCCAGGCACCACCATCATTTCAAACATATTGGCACGTGTGAATGCCTGGGATCGTGTGGATTCGATGGGAAGCCATGAGACATACACGACGCCGCAGCCGCCGTCGTCACGAGAGACTAGGAGGTTTACGATAGAGATCTGGCCAGTCGCGGTCTCTGCCGCTTGACGCCCTTGCCGGCGTGCCCTTGGCCTCGCCACTGCCTCGCCTTGCCCCCCTGCTGCCTTGCCACAGCGCCCGTTCCTGGTCGGGGCCATTCGTTGGTGCGGTGCGGCACCTTCTCGACAGGCAGCGAGACTGCCAGTGGAGCTGTGTTTGGTCAACAGATCAACAACTAGCAGGAAACCCCCCCTGAAAGTCGGTTCTTGTCGCCGGATCATGGGCAGGGGCGCGGCACTGGCACTGGCAGGCAATTCAATTGTAACCTGTTGATTCTGTTGTGAACTTATGATGGGCTACTTGCCAGTGTCACGGTCGACGACAGTGCCGGTTGACCTCGGAGTGAGTGACGCCGTAAGTCCCGTGACATGTTTGTCGCTGCCCGCCCGCGTCGCCGCTCCGGTATCGTCGGAAGTCATGCCAAGTGGGTGAATCATCACGAACCATCATGGCATCACAATTATCATCATACTACTAGTTGGGAGCGTTTTTCTTTCTTCTTAGAGACAGACGGCGCAACAAGGCAACAGACATCACTTGTCATGTATCACAACATCACCTTCTTCCATCCATCAAATGTCAGTGTCATTCAAGATATTCAACCGCTCCCTGCTGTGCTTCGTAATTGCGCGCGTGGAGCCCCTTGCCACCGCCGCACTTATCAATGCCGACACGTGCGCATCGCGCGCACAGTCAAGCCCGCATAGTCAGCAAGATGAGGATGGCAAAGCAAAGCAGGGCAAAGGACTGTTTGTGGCGCTGCACCTCCGTTGTTAAGCGCGGGTGACTTTGTACTGATGATTCACACACGGTTGTGCTAAGCAAAATGTTATTCAAATACTCGTTGGCCACAGGGTTTTACAGAGATGAATAGGTAGGATAAACTTGTACTAGGCGTGGCTAATAGTTGGGTCATGGGCGGGGGCGCGGGTTTGCAGCAATCGACGGTAATTGTAATAAAGATACATACGAACATACATACAACAAGTGAGGGTGGAGCTGTGTTGTCTCGAATGTGTACATGCTCCGAAATCAGGGCGGCGCCAGAACGTTTCTCGCGTCATAAAAGCGTGGCACCTGCACATCATACCACACTATTGCTATTCATAGCGCGGTCCTCAGCGCGTATGACGCTCACAGGGTCTCGAGGCGACAGCTTCGGCTCGGTCGCATCTTGCCCAGGATTGAGGGTCCAGTACCGATAGCTGCAGAAAATATCAAATGCAAGGACTTTGCGTCAGTGCCCAGGCCCTCGAGAGCTCGAAAACACAGTGCCCTTTGCGCAGGGGCAACTATGACGTACCGTTTGAAAGAGATGTACAGCGCTGTGGCCAGAAGCGTGCCCAGAAATGGGCCCAGCCAATACTACAAAGAAATTTGTCATATGGCGTCAGCATTATCGCTATTTCCTCGTACGGGCAGGGATGTGGGTTAAGGGGGTGTGTTCCTTTGCGCCGAGAAACGAGAAACAGACACTGGGTAGGCGACCACAAAGAAGGATGCGACGTACGATCCAATGCGAATCATAAGGGAATCCAGTCACTGCCGCGGGTCCAAACGCACGCGCGGTGTTCATGGCAGCACCCGTATAGGGAACGGCGAATCTGCAGTTTCATGGTGGAGTTGGGAATGTCAGAAACGTGTCCCGTGCCAGGGTCCTCGGATCGACCCCTGTTTCAAGGTGAACAACTCACAGATGGCAAGCGAAGAGTGTCAGGCCCACACCAATCTGCGTCGTCGCGATCAGTCGGGAAAACCATAAGCCATGGAGAAGGGAGGAGGAACGCGGCGGACTGTGTTTTTTTAAGTGAGGAGGGTAACACTTACGGGAGCAAACGGTGTTAAGCTGTGCTTTTCGGCAGCGAACATCAGCACCGCGAGACAGAGCGCTGCAGTGATGAACATCTCAATGAACACCGCCTGAGCGCGGTTGACATTCAAAGCGGGGGCGGTACTAAGTGGAAGGGGATATTAGATAAGCGATCACGGGCAAGTACAGGGGTGAGTTCAGGAAAAACCGAGAAAAAAGAATAGGGGAAGACAAGTACACGCACTTGTAGGTGAGTGGACCAGGCGTAAGCGCGAAAACGATCCCCGCAGCGGTGATGGCACCCGCCAATTGTGCGATGAAGTAAAGCATAAATCGTAGAGGTCCGATTAGGCCAATGAAGAGCAGCGCGAGGCTAACATTTGGGTTGAAGAGCCCGCCCGTCGTGCGGAAGAAGAACCAGACGGAAACGAGGAGGCTGAGCCCAAAGGCGGTCGCGATATACAGTGCTCGCTCGAGGTCAGACCCCAGTACTTCATGCGAGCCTTGGGTCCCGCCGAACGCCAGGAGAAGAAAAACGGTTGTTCCAACAAACTCGAATCCAGCCGCATTCAAGTCGTCAACGAAGGTCGTATCTGGCCAGTAACCGCGGAGATTCATCGTTGTCGTCAAAAGGATGAAAACCCTCGTGTATGGGAGAAGGAGAGATAAGGCAGCCACATCTCCTTTATCGTCTCCAAAGCTCAAAGACGCGTCAATTGCGTCATTGTAGATGCGCCGCTTTCGTAGGCCAAGGGATTTATTTCATTCCAAACCAGTGATCCCGTTGAATATTTTTGGAGCCGCCCATATCACGTGATCGCTTAAGGTCGACGGGTCTCCAGCAAGCGAGAATGGAGTGGAGAGGGGAGATTAAGAGGCTATTCTGAACGACGGGAATGAGCGTGGCACCACTTGACTGTGTCCGCTGCACCATACGGAATTATTTGTGAAATGGTCCCTATCCTCGCTTGTGTGGTGCGAACGTCAGCACGACAAAATTGACGTACGGCTAGTGGTGTGATTTCCGAAACCTACGCACAAGGGAGAAAAGAGAAAATTGGATAACCTAATCCCAATCAAGCCTGGAGTTGGCCCTCTCTCTTTTCTTCTGACTGCGTTTGTCCTTTTGCAGCCTGCGCTGCGCATTCGCTATCCGTTCTAAACCCCTGACACGCTCCCTCTGTTCTTCTGATGGCTCGTTCTGGATAGGCCTGGACGCTGCAGAACAAATTAGGGCATGTAACTACATCAAATAGCAAGCTTGTCAACTGCCGGGATGCCATCGGAAGTATTGATGCATCCGTACCTTCGACAGACAGTCATCAACATTTTGGGCTTGCGAACGGTGGAGCGTTGATGTCAGCAGAATGGAACGTGTTGATTTGACAAAATAAGGCTACAGTCATCAATCAGCATTCCGAAAAAAAATTTAAATCGAACGGACGTCGCGACAGACCGAATCTTGGAGGCCATCACGCGCCCAGGAGGGCACCCAGGTTGAGTCCAAGGCACATCGCACCGTTGCCTTCGTATTTACTTTATTTACGTTCTGTTTGTTATCACGGGTTCGATGTGGCGCCTCGACATGCATGATGGTGGACAAACCTGGCCGCCGGGACCGGAACTCCGGGAAAAGGCTATGTCGACGGCCGCCCTAGGAATGGGGCACCCTCGAAAACGCTTCAACCAGTCTCTGGCAGCAGCGGCATCTTTCGAAATTGCCAGATTTGAGAGGGGGGGTGGTGCTGGTAGTGACGTGGCTCCTGGGCTATGGTTGGTTCGATGCCACACAGTACGGAGGACTACTCGGGAATGGGGACTAGATGGCCCTGCAAGAGCGTCCAACGAGAGAAAACTCGGACGGGTAAGGAGCATCTTGCGTGAGGGCCAGGCAGCGCAGCGTGATAGACTCCTAGCACTACGAAATCCGAGTTCGAAAAGCCAATGTGATGTCCCGGAGAAGCGGTAGGCAAGTGAAGCAGATGGAAAGGATGCCCAGTTTAACCTTCGCTAGTAGCAAGCAACCTGCCCAATCGTGCAGAACTCCCAGAACCTATGACAGTTGGTTACTTGGAAGAATCGAGTGCGACGGCAGCTACCGGGAGAAGCGTGATGTGTCTTAGTCAGCAAGTGTGTTGGTGTGGGTGTGGGTGTGGGAAACCTTCTTGACCGCCGACGGGCTCGGCTATTAGCTTGAGCTACAGATACAACTGACGAATCTCGGTTCTGATTTGGCAGCAGAGCTCAGTTCTTTCCCCGTGGAGTCGGCTACTGGATGAACACGTACGTATACGATGCCATGCTCTCAACTATCACAGCGCCGGTTCATGCACTTTCGTGGGCCGGCCGTGCCCTCGAGACCAGGATATCCATCCTAAATTTTCTAATAAGGCATGCGCTATTCTGCGCCACATCGGTTGCATATGATCGTCCGAAATAACGGTCACGACATCGACAACCCGTACACGTAAATGTGAATGCTAGATGTACAACTTCCGGGGCACCTTAACCCGCGGCCGGTCGCGTGTACTTTATTCCGCCTTCTGTTCGCGAGCCTTCTTTGATACAATTGCTCATCTCGAGCCTTTGGTGGAAAGAAAGAACGATCGTGCGTACGAATGCGTGGTGTCAAGGCGTCAAGGCGTCATCCGTTTCATCGTCCTTTCAAATTCTTGTCATTTCCGCTAGCGAATTCGCTCCGCAGGCTGCCAGCCTCCTAGCATATCGGCTGCATTCGGATTCTTGATGAACATTCTGGTGGGTGCTTTATCCGAGGCTGTCTTTCTTCATGATCAAGACGCTTCTTAGCAAGCACGTTCATCTCTCTTCTTGATATGGTCCATTTCTTGTTCATCACACCGATGTCATCTGATCGGTCTCAGTTCGTCAACGTTGCACTTGTTTGCTTTGTTTCACAACGTATCCAACTTCTCGGAATTCCCGATGGAGGTTCTCCGGTTTCTCGCCTTACTTGCGCTTTATCAACACAAAATGTCTTGCCAGCGCGCGCAGTGCAGTATACTGTGCACCTGTCTATCGCACCGCCACCAAGACTCGCTCGTTCGCTTAATGCTATTAGACGACTGGCGCCCACAGTGACGCTAAGTCTTAGATACGGTGTGGCCATCGGGGCGTCCTTTCTTGTCTTCAGCTCCTGTTTGTGCCCACAGACCCCGTCGTAGGCCGCAAGAGGCGTGGGATAATATAGGGCCCGACACACTTGTCTCGGGTTTCGTGGGGGTGAATACGCTAGAACACGCTGTCAATTACCCTCACCCATCAAATTACTCCTGAAGTTGAGAATGTCCACCAGGTACGTCAATTCAGCGCACAGGAGAGTGGCAACCTAAATATCACATCATCTGCTTCATCGTCCTAATTTGGTCGTCCTACGAATGCCTGTTGGGGAAAGAGCAGCAGGATTGATCTACATCCGCACGCCCCGCTAGCTAGTCATTCGTTACTGACGCCGCCATGTACTGTAACCATCGTTCCGTTTCTAGGAGGTCGGTTCCGGACTTTTTAACCGACTTAAACAAATTTACTCAAGTGAGATCGGAATACAAGGTGCGATTTTGAATTTCTCTCGGGCTTGGGTATCTCGCCAAGATTGGCTCTTGCTTCAGCTGTCCGGATGGGGGTAGCTTGATGTCGTCAGGACCACTGATAGATCTTGCCGGCAGGATTAGGCTGTGCTAGTATTCTCTGTGTCCAATGAGTCACCCACAAAGCTGACCGTTGTTTGTGAAGGGCAAGGCGCAGACACGATTTTCCGTACATCACGCCTTGGTGTGTGAGTGAAGTAGCCTCTCTTCACTCGCCTTCCGCCTCTTCGGGTCCCGAAACAAGGTTTACTAATCAACATCTGGCGATAATCTTCTATGGGTGACTCGGAAATATTTTCCCATGTTCGTCTTTCTGTATGTTCAGAACCTTTCGCAGATCCCTACAGGGCGCAAGTGGCGTCATTTTCTCCGGCGCCCACCTATCACCGGGGGCCTATTTGAAAATGGTCCCGGGGAAGCGAGGACACCAAGACCAACCGCTGGCGATGGCGAGCACAGTGAGATGGGTGGTTTCAGTGAGCGCTCAGGTTTGTACAGACGTTTCTTGACGCGGCATCGCTGGTGGGACGCTTCCAACCCCATGACCGTCATTGTGATAGAGAACGAGGTAAGTTCGCCTAAGGGTTTACGCACTCCTAATGAGGTGGTTGATCTTTAGTAGCGACGGCAATGCCAAGCCGGGTATTCGATCTGGCAGGGCAAGTCGCTGCGCCAACCAGACACAAATTTGCTAACCAAACTCGGGATGCTCCATCTCGCCCCATGATCATTTCGACCGAGTCCTGTGGACAGACACGCGATATCCCGTACCGGCATTTCAAGGACAAATAGACGACCAACCCATAGACTCGTTTTCCTACAATTTCTATAAACTTTTCTCTGGCAGAGAGGCGAAGAACTTTCCAGAGTTTTTGGGTTTTGTATCAAAATAATACAGAGTTCAGGACTCAGCGCTCTAGTGACGGCATAGCGGTCATGTCGGATGCATCAGTTCTCTCCAGAACAGCGGAGGTAGTCTGTCTTCGCCACAACCGGCATTCAGTTTCCTCGCCGATGATGACAGACACGCGTCGCATTGAGGCACAACCTCTAGACGAGGGACAATACCCACGACGATGATGGCGAGGTCCGTCTATTCCTTGGTGACTTATCCTTCCCGGGCTTCCACAAGCGAGTTGACCGCAACAGCTGGGCCTGACTTTACGAAATCGTCGGGGCCCTTCCCACTGCCATCTGAACTGGAAGCGTTTAGAATCGTTTGGAACCGTCTGGGAACGGTCCTAAACACTTGTAAACACTTCCAGGTTTGTGACAATGGATCAAGAAAGAAACGGCCGGTCGATCACGGCCATTTGTCTAGAGCAGGGGTTCCGAACCGGTCACAAAGACAGGTTCCGACGATTCGACGAGCTCGAATGGGTGTGGGGTGCGCATCCCCCCCTCCCCCCCGCGTTAGTCATGGTGCACTAACAGTACTCGCTTATATCATCCCCGCCGTTCGCTGATAGGGTAGGCGGCCACACGCCCCGTCTATCTAGGACAGATTGCCGTCGCGTGCACCTAATTAAGGTTTGTCTTCGCCGCATGTCGTCGTATCATCCACAGGATCAGCGGGAGCGAGACATCGCCCCAACAAACGTTCGATGGTGCGTCGCGTCACACTGTAGCGACTCGAGGTGTCTGTTCGGCGCAACAGACTCGGCAAAAGGGCCTCACTGACAAGAAATTCTAGTTGTGGTACAAGCAAGGGCTCGTCCTTCACGAAGACGATCTCGAGTTTGACTGCCATGGCGGACAAAACTTGCACACCATGGTCCGTAATGGGGTCGAAATCCGTCACGATGGGCATGGAAAATGTAACCGGGAAATTCTGGTATCCGACCACCAGAAATTGAGGAGGACGTGATACGACTACGGCGATTCACTGGCAGAAAGAAAGGATCGCCTACGTAGGAGGTACTAGGCACAGAACTAGCAAGGTGGTGGGGACCTTTCGACAACAATGTTCATCTTGTCAATGGCTCGTCCCGCTCCAGAAATTAGAGTGCGTTCGGCACTAATTTCGTGCGTGAAAACTTCCGCATGCGATCACTATTTCGCAACTGCGAAATAGTGATCGTGTTTTCTGAAATAGAGATTTTGCTGTATCCTCCGTACACCCCCTGTCGCATTTTTGTATATATCCAACTTCTCTGACTTGGAGCTGTCACGCCTGAGTCACTCATGACACCTGAGGCCCTCCATCCATCCAATTGAAGTTGCAGCAGTTGCAGGGCTAATTCTTGTCACTACAGCGAGTGGATCTGCGCTCGCCTATGCCTCTCACTTTGACAAAGAGCCCCAGCACACATGTGTAAATCAGAGATGCCAGTGGATCATTGGATCAATGAACTCTTCAATGCCAGTAGCCTCATCATTGCGGGACAACGTTGTTGATGTCTTGACCTTATCGCCTTTTCATTTTCAAAATATTCCAATGGACTAGAGTGAATCTGGTTCTGGTAGCAGTACACAGTAGGGAGTGGCGGGTGTACGGACTCGGACAGGCAGTGCGGAGGGCGGAGTCGGATGAGCGGCCCGCCCTCCCGAGGATAGGGTCACGGCCCGAGTAACGTGTGCGGTTGCGATTTCAAAAATAAAAACAGGTCCAGACCTGTTTTTTTTTTGGCAGGGCAATCTCAATCTCAAATCACAATCGCAACCGAGAAAGGGTGCTCTCGAACGGTCACTTTGCTGCGCCCCGAATTTTGCAGTTGTGATTTTTTTTTGGCTGATGCCGCGTGCGGCAAACTTGTTCCCGAACGCACTCTTAGAAACAACCGAGTGGAAGCTGCCGGCGCAGGGGGCATTCCTGTGGAATGGGTGCGTAGTGTCCCTCTAGGTCAAGTAAAGATTGTCGGATATGGTGTAACGGCTAACATTGCCGCCTCTCACTGAGAAGTGGTCGCGACCGGGAGGAGGGCTTCCCGGTCACTTGATCACTTGATCGCGGCAGCTCGGGGTTCGATTCCCCGAATCCGAATACTTTTCATCCGTGTTGACGACTGTTCTATTTTACGAAACGAAACGAATGATCGTAGGTAACTGTACCACGTAGGAGGTACTAGGCTACCGAGTGCTCTCAGAACGAGCAAGCTAGTGTGAACCTTACGATAGCAATGTTCATCGTTTCCCTAGCGCCAGTAGTAACAGCGGCGGGACTTGTCGCCCTTTAATCTCTCAACAACTATCACCCCTTTTTAATGGCTCATCCCGCTCCAGAAAATTTGAAATGAACGAGTGGTAATTACCAGTGCAGGAGGCAGTTCTGGTGGAACAGGTGCTTCCCGATATGTGGGTGTCCTCTCTAGGCTTGACAAGGATGGATGTCGGATATGGTGTAACGGTTAACATTGTCGCCAGTCAGGGTCAGGGAGGTAAGTGGGGAGACCCGGTCGATGTAGTCACTAAGCCCAAGCTTGGCGGCTTGGCCGGCTAGTCACCACCTGTCGTTGAGTGAGGCAACATGGTCATTCGCTTCGGACCCATCATAACACATTCCGAGCTGGCTACCACGCCTTACAACAAAATTCTAACCTACAACTCAGTGGGGGGTTAGTCGCGTGGAGTATTAAGAAAATTCGCATAAAAACATCCTAGCTCCCTTACTGTGGGTATTCGACGAGAATTATAAATACTACATTTAACATTCATTCTGCACCGTGACATACTCTGATAATAGCCGCATGATCCCCCGATGTCCTCTCGCCGATGCAACTTGGAATGGGGTGTTGCCTTTCTTATTCTGGACATGGATATTGGCGCCATGTTGAAGCAGTATGCGTACCGCGTTCACGCTTCCATGGGTTGATGCCAGATGCAGTGGAGTTGAGTATTTGTTGTCCTGTGCGTCCACATCACCATTGTGCTCCAGTAATAACCGTAGGACGTCGAAATACGAATCACCGAATTTATCGCTTAGATCCTTTAAGAGGAAGTGTAGTGCTGTCTGGCCCTTCCTGTTCTTTGCGCTGACATTGGCGCCATGCCGTAGCAGAAGGCCCACGGCCTCGAGGTCCCCTCGGTAGGATGCTATATTCAGCGGAGTCCAGTGGTTGTGATCCTGGGCGTCCATATCTGCGCCTTTGTCCAGTAATAAACGCATGACGTCGTGATATCCGCCCTTCGACGCGAGGTGTAGTGGCGTCTCGCCGTTGTTGTTCTGCACTTGGACATTTGCACCACATTCAACGAGAAGCTTCGCGGCCTCGACCTCCGATTGGGATAATGCGAGATGCAGTGAAGTCGAGTGATTGTCATCCTGCGCGTGTACATCCGCACCTCGGTCCAGTAATAACAGTATGGTGTGGTGATATCCGCGCTCCGACGCAAGGTGTAGTGGCGTCTGGCTGTTGTTGTTCCGCACTTGGACATTTGCACCACATTCAATGAGAAGCTTCGCGGCCCCGACGTTCCATTGGGATGATGCAAGATGCAATGGAGTCAAGTGATTGTGGTCCTGCGCGTCCACATCCACACCTCGGTCCAGTAATAACCGTATAGTGTGGTGATATCCGCGCTTCGACGCGAGGTGTAGCGGCGTCTGGTTGTTGTTGTTGCGCACTTGGATATTTGCACCATGTTCAACGAGAAGCTTTGCGGCCTCGGTGCCCCTTTGGGATGCAAGATGGAGTGGAGTCGAGTGATTGTCATCCTGCTCATTTACATCCGCACCTCGGTCCAGTAACAACCGCATGATGTCGTGATACCCGCGCTCCGACGCGAGGTGTAGTGGCGTCTCGCCGTTGTTGTTCTGCACTTGGACATTTGCACCATATTCAATGAGAAGCTTCGCGGCCTCGACGTTCCATTGGGATAATGCGAGATGCAGTGGAGTCGAGTGGTTGTTATCCTGCGCGTCCACATCCGCATTGCGATCAAGCAGCTGCTCCACAATGTCAACGTATCCCTTCTTCGATGCCAAGTGCAGTGGCGTCCGGCTCTCGATGCCGCGAACGTCCACGTCCACACAGTGCGCAAGTAGTAGCCTTGAGACCTCGGCGTGACCTTTGTCCACCGCAACGTGTAGTGCTGTACCGCAATAACCACCCTGGGCGTTTACATCTTGTGGACGCTTCAAAAGGATATGTTGTACCAGGCCGCAGAATCCCAATTCCGCAACGTAGTATAAGGGAACCGTTTTTAGTCGTTCCGCCCTCCTTCCCAGCTGGAATGGACCCCCGCCCAAAGTGGTTCCAAAATAGGTTGTGCGCGCCCAGAGCCACGCAGCAAAGTGCGGTTTCTCTGCGTCAAGGAGATAGTCGACCGCGTCTGGTATCTGCGTTAACACGTTTCCGAACTCCACATGCTCGCTGAAGTTACTGGTAGCATACTGAATTAGAGGGAAGCTCTTGCTGGTCTTCGGGCTGATAGAGTAGTCCTGCCGAAACAGGACAGCAAGGCAAGCTTGCGCCATGACCGTGTGCGCAGGCTCGGGGCGAATATGATAATGCGAAGTATCCCCTTTTGCTTCGGCAAGACGTTCCGAGGTGAGGAATTCTTTGACAGAAAAGTGGGAAAACTGAACAAGTCTGGAGGACGGCCGGCCTCGCCAGTCGTATTCCTGGACAACGGCAATTAGGCTGGAGCATGCCAACAGAACGGCTTGTTCTTCATCCACCCAGCGCGAATCAACGTTTAACTTCGGAAGGTCCTCAGAGGTGAAATCAACGGCGAGTACTTCTGCGAGTTCTTTAACACGAAGCGGGCAAGCTGCCACAGTGAGACATTGCAACAGTCGATGGGCGTCATCTCTGTTTTGCTTGGGGATTTCTCGTAATATGCGATCATACGTCGCATCAAGAGTTTCGGGCAATTCGTCGAGGGTACGTCGCAAATTCCGCGAAAAACAGCGCCGAAGGATTTCAAGTTGACAATAAACCCAGCGAAACCTGTTTCACAGTATGAGAAAGTATTACAAGTAAGACAACGACGTCCCCACATTCCCCCGGCTCTGAGTGAGAGTGTCTTGATGACCAACTCCTTGTCTTCTTCCCGCCATCCCCTCATGTTGAACTCTGGATCTGAGGAAACAACGGAGGAGATGTAATCGACGATATCTTCATTTTGTCCTTTTTGGTTGTGGAGGGATAAGGAACGTGCCAAAGGCTGGAGGACAGTGCGGATGTCTATCTCGTCCCTACTAGCGACACATAGTCGCAAATTTGGACACTTCAACTTGACGAGTTCCTTTACAAGGTCTAGCACCTTTCGACGCGACGACGGTATTCCATCGGTGTCCGGAGATTCATCAAGGGCATCGACAACAAGATAAATCGGGACTTGTACTGTTTTCGTGAGCATATCTTTGAGATATTGCTTGAGGGCATCATCGCTAGGTTGCTCAGAGCCATGACGGTGTGTCGTCGAGTACAAGCGGGAAAGAATGTCCAAGCAAGTTGGGGATTGATCGCAGAGCTGGTGAAGGATGGAGGTGAGTAAACCACGGGATTCCTGTTTTCCGGCGTCCTTAAAGTCAAAGAAAAAGTAGGCCAGGTGTGATGACCCAGCGTTGGTGATGCGTTTGATGTCCCGGATGATCGTAGAGCTGTTTGATATTCGATAACATAAGCTACCCTGGTCAAAACAAGTTGGTGCGGGGGTAGAGGCGTACCTAAGAACGCTCTTTCCGGAGCCCGCTATCGGACCAGAGGTCTGTTAGCGAAGAGCGAAGGCACAGAGGGGGAGAGAACGTACGTGTTCCGTGGATCCACAAGAGGGATCCGGATTCCTTCCACTCCGCGAATACGGGGCCTTCAATAAACCATTCTGCGGTGCCTTTGTGGTGGAGACTACATGCAGTGTTGTAGTTTACAGATGAATCTGGGGGGAGAGCCATTTTCTAAGTTTCTGTCGCAGGTCATTCCCTGCAAGGATGTTTGAGCGTCGACAGCAAATGACGGGGTTGTTACGAGACCACGAACGGTTCTTATCGTCGACGTCGCTTGCCATCTGTTGGAGCATTGCTCCCGTTTTTTCGCCAACTGGGCGTGAAAAATGTTAGGTTGGTGTCGATGACTACCTGAACACGAATTGTGCACCGTCAAGAATTCTATCCGCTTTTTCGTCTACGACTTGCACCCCACACCCAACGGCCGTTACTTTGTCATCGACACTGTGGGTAGTCTTCAGATTTTGTGCAACAGCCATCCGAACCTCGTCTTGCGTCAGTTTGTCCAGCCGACCCAGTGCGTCCTCAATATCAGTCTTTCCCATAAGCTTCTTCACAAACTTTTCTGAAAAGGAGTAAGCTACGAGGTTGGGTCTCCCACGGGGGATCATGATCAACTCACTCCCTCTGCCCTCCGTAATATCCCTCGACGCGATGGCCAGGATCGAAAGCACCTCAGCCATGATGTTCGCAATGACTTCTGTCATCTCGTCACTCAGCGGGACGTGGGTGTAGGTCTCGAGGCGTCCAAGGAAGCTTTCCGCTCGTCTAAATACGTCAACGAGTGCGTCTTGGCTAGCGGCAACATCCTTAGCCGCCTGAGAGAGATGGACGTCAAGATTCCCCACGACGAAGAATCGAGATACTGACCAAGAGGAGGACGCCAAATCCGGCGAAGATTACTTTCCCAGGTGAGAATACCTGTGAAATAAGATCAGAGGGCCATTCCTGAACGAGTCTTGTTAAGATTCCTACGACGTACCAGGCTCACACCCTCGCCAAGAGTCGCAGAAAATGCATATAGAACATTCACGATTGGGGTGAGCCATTTTGACAGACTGTCATCGCTGCTTCCAGGTTTATCGAACCCGGGGATTCGATCTCGAAGCTTGTTGAGGATATCTTCGGGAGAGTCGCAGGCGTCAATGTCACGAAATAGAGGGTGTGAGAGGAGGTCTTTCTTGGTCTTCTTCGTGTACGCCTTCAAGGCCTTATCGAAAATGTATTGAAAGCGCTCGGATGGGTTGGTCGCAGAGGGAGTTCGGGGCATAGTGAGTTGTAGTGGGATGATAACAGGGAACGAAGGAAAGTCATATACTGGCCTCATATACTGGGGCAGCGCCTTACTGTAAGCAGACTCCACTTACAGTACTGTATCCATCCGTAAAAGTTCCTGCCCACCATGTCATCTGTGTTGATGACTGTTCTATCCTCGAAACGAAACGAACAACCGTAGGTGACTGTGCTACGTAGGAGGTACCAGGCGATCAAGTGTTCAGAACGAGCAAGCTGGTGTGAACCTTATGATAGCAATGTTCATTGTTTCCCTGGCACCAGTGGTAACAGCAGTAGGACTTGTCGCCCTTCTTTAACGAATCTCTCAACAACTATTCCCTCTTTTTAAATGGCTCATCCCGCTCCAGAAAATTAGAAATGAATGAGTGGTAACTACCAGTGCAGGGGACAGTTCTGGTGGAAGAGGTCCCGGTATGTGGGTGTCCTCTCCAGGCTTGATAAGGTTCCGGATATGGTGTAATGGCTAACATTGCCGCCGCTCGGGCTGATAAACCAAATGGAAGTACACTACTGTACAAGGTGTACTTCCATTTGGCGCCCGAGACGCTGCAGCTCGGGGTTCGAGTCCCCGTATCCGGATACTTTTATTCTGTCTTTACGACTGTTCAGTTCTACGAAACGAAACGCTCAGCCGTACAGACTCAAGATGCCTTCCTGAGCTTTCATCCAGCTCTTTTAGAGAAAATTTGTTAACATTCTTATAGCTAACTACATGGCACTGATACCGTAGTGCAGAATCGGATATGCAACTACCAATGACGGCCCACTAAGAAAAAAATTGTCAGCTGAACTGTGAGGGCGAAGAATGATAGGTTCAGAATGATTCAGTTCTGCGAATTGCAAGAATCATGGCCGAAGCTCAGCAACAGCTTCTAGTTGATGATCTTTAATGTTTCATCTCGTAGAGTAGCGTAGATCGTGCACTTTATCGAGAATCGACTTACATGAGATCATGCGGAATCCCTGGGATAGAGGGCGATTAGCAACGCAAAGGAACCCAGATAAATAGAGACGAGAGGATATCAGAAAGGGTTGCCCGAAAACAAGTGAGCTGTGGCGGGCATTTTCGGCAGTGATTATACGAAGACCGTCGTGTTAAAGAGCATCATACAAGTCGCGGTGAAACATGGGGTAGCGAGGACTGTCAAACTTACCTGAACATCATGAAGGCCCCGCATTGAATGAAGGCTCGACCCGACGGTGATGTTCACGAGCCAGAGTCGACCTGAGTGAGTCGTCAGCTCTACACTACACCCAAGGCTTGGTTGTCGGGAAATCAGAAAAGAAAAAAACAGCCATGTCTTGTCGTCAAACTCGGAACCGTGTACTACGGTCGAGGTCAGGCGGTAAATCCATAAAGGAACATCATAGTGAGATGACGTGGACGGAAGGCTCACTCACTCATGACGATGTTCTCAGCAGCGCCATATCAAATAACCTAACGTCGAGAGCATCAGCGTCTTGCCTCTTTGGCCGGATGAGCGCAAGGAGAGTTCAGATATGGAGAATGGTGAGAGCATGGAGCAAAAGCTCTCAGATACTCTAGTTTGAATGAATTTGGGATCATCCTAACGAGAAGTGGAGTTGAGGTTGATAATCGACTCACCTATTGCGCATGGAACTTCATCAAGGGTGACGATACAGTGGCAGGGACTGAGAAGCTGGTGGGAGGAAGGTAAGCATATATAGCCCATGACGAAGAGAGAATAGGAAAAGAGTATTGCAAAACCGATCAGTGTAACTATGACATAGGTTAGTCGTCGCAGCGCCATTTAGGTATAACGACGCGCTCATGAGAAAAAAGGAATGTTCATCTTGTCGACTGAGTATTGTGCGGATAACGAGCGACTCACCTTGGTTTTGGTCGAGGTTGGGTTTGGTCACGGTACTGTTTCCGTCTGAATTTTTTAGTGCAGTTGTTTAGGGTAGGTCGCTCCCAGAAGTGACCGGTTCGGTTCGGGTTCGGAGCAGTCAATTTCAATCCATGTCTTCCTTCAAGGTCCCATTCGCGTCCAGATTCACGTCGTTCCAATCTCAAAGTAAACCCTGCTTTATTTTTCGTCCACGACACACTCTGCTCACGCCGCGACCAGGATTCTTCAGGACAAGCATTACCCCAGTAGACCTCAGATACGATGCTTTCTATCCCAAGGATACCTCAAAGCCGGAAAGTCCGCTAGTCATTCTTCACGGGCTTTTGTGTGTGTTTTGCTATTTCATTCTTCATTTCTACCGACAGAAAACTCACAATGAGCTAGTGGGATGAAACGGAATTGGTTGTCACTCTCCAAGGCTTTCCTCCGTGATCTCCAACGACCTGTGTATGCTCTAGTGGGTGCTGCGTCGCCTTCTCTACGTCTCATAAGCATGAATCCTCCCCCTTCGTCTTAGGATCTCCGCAATCATGGCTCGTCTCCTCACGCAAAACCGATGAACTATGAGGCGATGGCTACAGATATCCTCCACTTCTTGCAGTCACACTCGCTCTCGAACGTCTCTCTTCTTGGTCATTCTATGTGAATCATAACACTGGTTCACGTCTCCCCCAATACCCACGTCACTAACTATCTGCACTAAAGGGGTGGCAAAGTCGCTATGGCCGTCGTCCTCTCTCCGGAACTCCCCGCCGACGCCATTGAACATCTCATCGTAGCCGATATCACGCCATCAAGCGTTGCGCTCTCCACTGAGTTTCAAGGCTATATCGAGGCCATGAATAAGATAGAGCAGAGTGGCGTCAACTCTCGAAGAGAAGCCCAAGACATTCTCGCCTCTTACGAACCAGTGAGTCATCATTTTTGCATTAATGAGTCGCCCTCTCCCCCAACAGCGCGCTTCTCTCTAGGACCCCACGATCCGCGCGTTCCTCCTGACCAACCTTGACACCGCAATCCAACCTTTCAAATTCCAAGTCCCGCTCGACATCGTCGGCTCTTCGATCCTGAACCTCGGCGGCTTCCCCTACGTACCGGGTGAGCGCTCTTGGGATGGGAACACCCTCTTCGTGAAGGGTGCGAAGAGTAGGTATATCAACAAGAACAACCTACCTGTTGCAAAGGAGTTTTTCCCAAGTATGTCTCTGGAGACATTAGACGCAGGACATTGGGGTGCGTTCAGGCGATCATGTTAAGAAAACACCCACTGAACCTGTTTGACGTTTCAGTGCATGCAGAAAAGTACGTGTGTGAGTTTCCCAGCTGGCTCGTGTTGACCTGACGCTACTTTTGTAGACCGAATGAATTCAAGAAGCTCGTTGTAGATTTTATCACTCGATCATAGACATGACATGTTGTATTCTCGCCTTGCTGACGCGTTAATTCAATGCATTCATTTTCCTCCCTAACAAACTTCGAGAGAGACTTTCCCTTCACAGTGGACAGGATATCATTGAAGCACGTTGGTATCGATCTACAGCATTTCACGAGACAGCAAATCAAGCAGCAGCCACAATACGCCGACCGTCGTCGTCTCCCACGCTCTACGTCTCTGCAATGCCTTCCTCGCCACACTCCCCGCGTTCCAAGTCTAGCTCCCACCCGCTCACGTCACGCCCGCGCCTGCCCGAAGTAAATGAATCGACCTTCCCGTTCTCGCGTTGCGGTCCGCCACTACCCAATAGCCCGAGTTTCTGCGGGAGCAGCAGCGGACGCATCCCTCTTCTATGTCCAGGCGTACTGTCATGCGCACCCGCACTCGCAGGCACGGGCGCAGGCACGGGCACAGGCGGCCGCACGACCCTCCTCGCTCTCGCGGTCGCATTCGCTAGCGCGCGCAAATATTCCAACTCCTTGTCCGCGCGTCGCACGTACGACAGCTGCGGGGCAGACGCAGCGTGGATCGGCGCGCGGTAGACGGACCCAGATCCCGCGCCACCCACGACGGTCTCACCACCACCACCACTGGCAGCAGCAGCAACAGCGGAGGTGGCGGGATGGGCGTGGACGCCGTACTGCCGCTGTTGCTCCGCAGTTCGGACGTGGCGCTTGCGTTTCGTTGCTGCGGCGCGGCGCGGCGAAACGTCGCGTGCCCACGCCCACGCCGACAGGTCGTACGCGTCGCCGAGGCCGAGCGCCGTACGTGCGCCGGGCGCATAATACGCGCTCCCGTGCACGCCGAACGGGTCTTCTGCTGCACCTGCACCTGCACCCCTGGCGCCCTCTTCCGCGTCGCGTCGTCGCCCCGTCGATCCTCCCCACACCTGACCGTCCCGTCCATCTTCATCTTCCTCACCCTCCTCCTCATCGTCGCCATCCTCGTACATGTATCGCCGCATCGCCACGCTCGGCGTCGAGGCGCGGCGCGGGCCAAGCGGGAACGGGAACGAGAGCGAGAGCGGGGAGAGCGCCGTGATGGACGCGGACAGCGTGCGGAACTGGGCGCGCGGACGGGGATGCGGGCGCGGGCGCACCGTGACGGGCGTCGGGATCGGGATCGGGGATGGTGTGGCGGCTTCGTTGACGTGATAATAGTCGACGGTGCCGGTACCTGGGAAGCCCATCGGTGTCAATGGCGTGGCTGGCGCGCTGCTGCTGTCCGAGCTGGAGCCGCGGCCGGCGGACGAGACGCAGGATATGGTCGGGCTCGGGAGGGGATAGCCCAGCTCGAGCGCCAGCCTGAGCTCTGACCGCAGCGCGGGCGATAGGCCCGGTGTCGACGCGCGCGAGAGCGAGAGCGGCGACGGCGCGGAGGAGAATAGAGAGCGGGGGCGGCGCGACCCGGTTGATGGAGGCGTGAAGAGCGTCTCGAGTGCGTCTCGGTCTTCAACTTGCGCCCGCGCCTCCACCTCCTCGTTACCTTCCTCCGCGCAGTAGTATTCGTTTACACCTGCCCCCACCTCCGCGGGGGCGGCGGTCGCGGTCCCCACAGTCATCCGCGCATACATCGCCTGCTTGTTCTTCTTCGCCGCCACTCGGCGCTCCTTCATCCGCGCCTTGAGCTCGCGCGTACGCGTACACGCCCACGCTTTCGTCCTGGCGGTCGACAACGCGGGCACGCAGCGACTCACGAGCGACGTTGTCGCCGAGTTCGGCATCGGCGTAGGGGGTCGGTGGTGTGTGCACGTGGTAGTGGGGGCGTTCTTGCTGCCGCTGGTGCGTAATCTGTGAAATCGGATCGAGAAGAAGAGGGCACGGGTGCGCAGCCAGATGCTGCGCAAGTGCAGGTAGAGGACGCGGAAGAGCGTGTCCATCCGGGGTAGGTGGGGCTTGGCTTTCCCTCCCTTGGTGATGATGGTACGTACGGCTTTGTACGTGAGAGAAAAGCTAGCACACCAAGTTGTCAGTGGGTGGTTGTATGGGTCGGTCAGGCCTGACTGCTAGACAAGTCAGCCTCAGCCTCGTTAGAGATTAGATAAGATCTGATAGGTTTCCCATTCTGCTTCCATATGATGATCGGTGCTTCTGCTGTATTGCTACTCAAGTCATTCCCGGGCCGTTATTCCCTGCTAAGACGGCAGCCTTGTCCTCTGATATAGCGCGTTCAAGGCTATCGCTGTGACTATTCTTACCAGCACGCAATCACTACCACCCGTGCCCTCCATGTAGGGTCACTGTCGGAGGAGCGTACAATACCGCCTCTCTCCCCGAACATCCACTACCCAGCGGCCGAAATATCGACTTGGCAAACTCCTTCGTGTGCGGCGTGCCCCCTGTACCCGTCCTCTGTTGGCTTGGGCCTCGCGACATCCTATCGCTCCTACCGACGGTTTCCCGTATTGTAGCTGCTACTAGCTGGTTCTGGAACGAAAGTGTGTCCTGTGGTATGTGTTGGTGCGACTGTTCTCTGAATCGTGTACTCACCTTTTTGACAAGCTCATCGATCATTCAAGATGGCCAGGACTTGCGCGAAGCTGGGCTAGCCACAGTCGCCTTTCTCCTATTTTGACTTCAGGGACACCGCAAAGCAGGACGCACGCGGCTTGCTGTCGTCGCTTCTTATCCAACTCTTCTGCGTCCAATCCGATTCTTTATGCGGTATTCTCTCTGCCATGTATTCGAAACACGATCGTGGTTTCCGACGACTAAGCAAGGACGTACTTCTGCAATGTCTGAAGGAAATGCTCGCTGTTCCAGGACAAGGTCCACTCTACATTGTTATAGATGCGCTCGACGAGTGCCCGAACCACTCCGGATTGACTTCACCGCAGGAAGGAGTCCTCAATATCATGCAGAAGCCCGTCAAATTGCACCTCCCACATCTCCACTTGTCTGTCACTAGTCGTCCCGAGGCAGATATCCAACCCATCCTCGAGCCCTTATCAACTCACGACATGTCCCTGGGTGACCAAACCGGGCAAGTTCAGGATATTGCGACGTGTGTAAATTCTGTCGTTCTTTCGTACCCAACGATGCGGGAGTGGCCAGACGATGTTTAGGAATTGGTCATCGATACGCTCAAGAGAAATGGTGGCAGGATGTAAGCCATGATCATCATGCTGCTTTGTAATGCTCGCTCACGCAATGACATAGGCTTCGATGGGCTTTTTGCCAGCTAGAAATGCTGTGCCAATGCCCGCTCCAGGAGATAAAGGAGCTTTGAAAGAGTTGCCCGAGACTCTAGTATCTTACGATCGCAGGAGTACTCTTCGAGCGTGGCGCCAGCGTGGATGCCCGGAACAGGAGGAGCAGGACTCCGCTGCATCTCGCGTCGCGAGACGGACATGTGGAGGTCGTGCGGCTGTTGCTTGACCGCGGTACCGACGTACTCGGACTGACTGTCTTGATGACTCGCTCGTATGGTAAGGTGTATGGACACACGGAAAGCGGATCTCTTCACTCCGTGGCATTTTTCGGACGTCTCGAGGTTGCGGAGGTCTCACTCGAGCATGGTGCGTATCCAAACCTCGGAAGGCCAGGTGCCTCTCCGAGTAGCATTGAAGCGGAGTCACCATGAACTCGCGCAATTACTATCGGAGCACACAAGCGAGTGGATATAAGGCGTAGCGAAAGTAGGATTGCAGTATAGGGTGTGGTACTCGAAGAAAACCTACTATACCAACTATCTAATATTAGAAGCTGGTCAAGCATCCAAACTCGGTCGAGTCGAGATATCCAAACCTGAAGCAGCGATGCACAAGAGCACGTGATCTACAAACGGGAACGGTGTGAAAGTTGTGATGTAAGCGGTGAGTGACGTCTCGACATTTGGTTTGCCCTTATGACTGCATCATGTCGAACGAACAGTTCACTGTCTGCATGCCCACACAGGAGGGGCGACGGGAACGTGTACGGCAGTGAAACACAGCCTACGGGCCGTGTGTCTACGAAACGGAGAAAATGTCGACGAGATAAATCTCAAGAGGAGCCGCACTGGTACTACTGTAGTAGTATGAGAGACGACGAGCCTCGTGCTGTGGTACGTGGTAGTACAGCTAATCGTATCTAATTTCACGAGTGCCTAGTCCTCGCCTGTGGCAGAGCCGACTATCTCGAGAGTGGCATGCTCGCCGCAAGAGTAACATCTTTATTCTCGCCCCGCTTGCGCTAGCGCCTAAGCTCTCCTTCCTGTACCTCCTTTCAATGCGATCAGACATGATCGGTGAGTGAGGAAACTTGGGCGCTGTGGACGTGTTTGCCTAGAAAACATGATCCCTGACTTCGGTAGGGCTCTCTCTTCATCCTGTGTCGTCGCGCATGAGCTCCGTTCACAGGTCCCCCACGTATGTCAGTCTCATTACGAGACATCCATAGTTCACGAGAGAGAGATCGTCCTCAGCTTGGCACAGGGACTGGTGCTTGTCAATGTCGTTCTCACAAACTGGAAACGAATAGGTCGAGCAAGTGCGTGCTCACTTCCTCTTTGTTTTCTTCCCGGGTTGTTTCCAGCGGTCCTACCCCCCTTGGCCCCCCGCTACCATCCACAGCCGCCCTCAACATCGCGCCTCCACGTTTCGGGTCCTACAAAACTGGCGGTAGGACGTGTATGCTGTACTGGGAAGTAGCCTAGGGACAATGTGAGCCGTGCTCTGTTCCTCCCTCTCACTACCTCTGCACCCAGATGGGCAAGGATGACGCCCATCACCACCATGCCCACGCACCGCGACCACAAACACGAGAACAACCCCAATCACGACTACCCCTGCTACGGCCACCACGGCGTCATGACCAACGCCGCCACGACAACTACATGACCGTGACCACTACGGCCGCGACCACCCCAGCTACCAGCACCGCGGTCACCGTGACCAAAATGGCAGCGACGACTATGGCCACAGCCTCCGCGATCTCAGTCATCACGGCCACAGCAACAATGACGACGAATGGGGCGGCCACGACCATCTCCACACCATGCAGCCATCCATGGTCCATGCTGCGCTAACGTGACGCCTGGCCATTCCTACGCCGCCTCGACTTCCAGCGACGTCGACGGACGACAACAACTCCACGAATACCATAGCATGCGTCACGATCGTGGCGCGGCGCTCCCCTACCTTTCCTTAGTTCCGGGAGGACGGGCGGCGTTGATGATCACCACAGCACGCAGCACGGGAGGTGCGTATATAGCGCGGAGCTATCCCCTGCCTCAACTCCGGAGTAGCCGTTGACGATCACGACGATCAGATCGTCTCTCCATCATCGAGCGTCTATAAGTTAGAGATCGATAGATTACACGATGGTCTGTAGAAACTTCAATAACACAGATTTTTTTCCCCCTCTTTTCTGTACTTGTATGCGGTCCCCTCCGCGGTCTGATGGAACCAGACACTACCTCCACGACCCATCTCATACGAGTCGTCGACACTACGTGGTGTTGGCGCGTCTTGGTCAAGAGAATAGCCTGCCGAGGTCAGGCAGTTTTGACGCCCTATAACGTTCCTGAACGAACAGTGCAGCGGCGTTTTGTAGCAGTCCTCCGCAGGCGTGTTGACGGGCGCTTCCCAGTGGATTGGCGCTACATTCAGGAAAAAGTACGGTCTGATGTATTTGCAAAAGATGGGGAATCATGGAAAGACGCTCCCGGGGTGTGATCGAGAGGGCAGGACCGGATAACGGGGCCCGAAGGGCCTGGAAAGCAGGATACTTGAGCGACTTGCTAGTGACGCAGTCGCCAGTCATCCGACCGGAGGGGAAGATGCCGAACAGGAGGGTTGCCACGATGGAGATGAAGAGCTGAGCGATGCCGAGGTGTGAGTGAGTGTGCGTATTCCACCGCCGTCCGACTGATTCTCTACGACTGCGATGTAGAAGGTAGGTCCAGCAGAAAAGAGCAACCGGCGAGTGAGGTGCGATATGTTGTTCAGGGTTGTTGGGATATATGAAAATTCCGAGAAACATGATGGCCGTCGCGACGGCGCCTTCAAGCGCTGTTGCATTGCCCCAGTGGAGGGAAGGGTTGCACGAGGACCCGTCGTAGTATCGAGCCCCGGTTCCTTGAATGCCATCCCGGGAGACGCTTTGGTCCCCCGCAAACGCAAGACCCTCCTGGTGCTGGTGCTAGTCAGCGTACAGTACAGTGGTTTTGCTGTAGTCCGCGCCGGGCAGGACGCCGACGTCGCCAAAGCCTCCTTCGATTGGTGTGACTGGCCGTGCGCGCATGTAGGTGGTAACCCGGGGTTCGTCATAGACTTGCGGGTATTGCTGGCCATATAGGCCTTGACTCTGGCATGACTGTGACTGTGGCTGCGTGCTGGGGGGCCCTGCCAGCTTGGTGTGAAGCTGGGACTAGGTGGGGGGGTTCTACGGGGGTTTTGCCTGGCAGCTTGGTGACCGGTTCGAGGGTAGGCGGTGCTACGGTCCGCTGCGTGATCTCTAGATATTGGGATCACTCACGGTTCGACATCAATAATCTTGTCGTCACCTATATATTGTATATTAAAGGTAGGTATTGGGAGGAGTGACCATCTGGTCAGTTGCAAACTGCGTGCTACCTATATGCTGCGCTGCCTGTACAGGCGAAGCATGCTTCAGGATTGCCTCACTAAGGCGGCATGACGAGCTCCTTGGGCTGGGGTGCGGACGAATTAGATGAGTCATATTTGTCTCGTTATGGACTTAGGATTCCTCAGCAGGGACGGAGGATGACATGATGACAAGGCATAACCCGGCGCTCTGTGGAACCGAACCGTGGCTTCAAAACACCGGCTGGCTTCCTAGCACACACAGAGCCAGCTACCAAATTCAGCTATAGCTACTTCAGTATGAAACCCCCCGCCCCCGCCGCGGCGCGACTTAGTTCACCCGCTGGTGACGCTCATCTTCATCTACGCCAGACCCAAATCGTTAGGTAACTGTGATTCTCCGATTACTTTGTCAACCTTCGATTCCAGGACTGGCATCACATTTCCGAGTCATCTTAGTAAGTTACGTGGTGTTTTTTTTTTCTTATCTTCTACATCCATTCTTCAGCAAATCAGAAGATCAAGCCACCGTCTCCCAAATGTATGAGAATCTCAATGTATCAATAGAACTTGATCGCACCGGAGCAAGGAGCATGTCCCTGGGTCTTGCCTGTGTCTTCGGGCATCTAGCTCTGTGCCGCGACTCACAGCTCATCCGGGTGGTCCGGCTTCTCAGGCTGAGGGAAGGCTTGCTGATCACATATGGACGCTTAGGGTTTCTTATAACACTTGTGGGCCGTTGTATGGATGGTACATATCGAGGTCCTTGTGGGTGGTGCGGACAGCTCCGGTTACTAGAGTGTACCCCGGATTGACGCCCGGTATGGAACCCGGAGAAGTGATAGCCACGACCAGGGTGATAATCTTGGGCCCGCTTGAAGTTCACACCGCAATTTTGTGCTCCACACTTGTGGCATTTCCTACCCGGGGATCATTCCGCTGTAGGGTTTGTTAAGCGCCAACCTGGTGTGTGTGTGTGTGTACATCATACCATTTCAATCCGGGGGCTATTCTAATGGTGCCGCTGGATTTGTCAACCATCGGACACCATTCCCCCACTATGTTGTTGCCGCACTCACACCGCCAGTGTCATGGTAAATAAAAGGCATCCGGACAGCTCACGGTTCTGCACTTCGAAGTCTTTTCCTTTACTCCCTCTTCGAATTCGACTATGGTTGCAAGCACATCACCTTCCACAGGGCCCTGGCGCTGGGTAGGCATTTTATGTACCAACGCTCCAAGTGGCTGCAGTTTTGCTGAGTGTAATACTCTTCAAGGTTGAGCTATCACGCATCCATAAGTTTGCCGGCTCGATGCTCATGTTCTGGCCCTTCGGTATGGATAACCACACTCTCCTCTATCCTAGCTGACTGGTTCTCTCTCAATCCAGCCTGGGGAATGACGCTGGCTGCACGCCCACTGTCCCTGCCTCTGCAGGAATACGCTTTCCATCTCGCCCACGGCCTGGTCGGCGCAACCCTTCTGCATGGGTGAGCACCATCTTGAAAGTGCCTTTCAGCTATATTGACGGGCCTCGTCTGTTTGCTGGGACGATAGTACGAGTCCTCGATACCTAGTAATCCCGCTACTCTCACACTCTTCCAGGTGCAGGTTGCGTGTGGAATGACATTCTCGATCGTGACTTTGACAAACAAGTGGGTAAGGAAACGTCTCGAGTCCGACCAAGCCCTTGCACTCACGATTGTGGCTCCACAGCGCGCACCAAGCGCAGGCCCATTGCCGATGGTCGTGTATCTGTTCCAGGCGCGCTCGTTTTCTTGGCGATCCACCTCGTAGTTCTTGTCGGTCTCCTCTGGCCCTGCAACGCCCTTGCGTACGTCCCATCTTGTCGTATGTTGAACCCCAGCTGAAGAATCGGGGTGGTCTGAACAGCTGGAATCTTGGGCTCGTCACGGTATTCCCCTTGGCGGGGATATATCCGCTTATGAAACGCGTGACGTACTGGCCACAGGCCTGGTTAGGTACGTAGCGACCTCTGGACAGAAGCGTACATATCCGAACCACTCCATGCGTTGGTAGGTGTGGCGATGAATACGATTGCCCTTGTAGCATGGAGCGCGCTGCATGCAGACGTCGCTCCTGCGTCGGTGGCACTCTTCGTGGGTTGCTGGTCGTGAGTGCAATTTACGTCTTCGCGAGGATGGGGGGCTAATGCGAACACTTTCACAGTTGGACGCTCTACTACGGCGCGTAGCTTCACCATTCGTCCATCTTTCTTCTGTCTGAACCCCAACTAGATACCATTTACGCCCTTCAAGACAAGCGTGACGACGTGCAGGCAGGCGTAAAATCGACTGCAATTCTATTCGGAGAATACGTGAAGGCTATTTTGGCCCTTTTTGCTGGGTTACTGGTCGCATGTCTGACGACGGCCGGTGTATTAAACGGCCAAGGCGTGCCATACTTTGCCCTTACTGTCGGGGGTACAGCCTCCTATCTCATCGTGCAGCTTCTAAAACTAGACGTTGATGACCCGAAAAGCTGTTTTAAGGCGGTAAGCAGCCCACCCTCACTTCTTTTGGCTGTACGCGCTAACTTTGGGATAGTTCGAATCGAATGGCTTCACTCTGGGCGGAATCGTTTGGGGTGGCCTATTTGTAGACTATCTTCTCGGATGAAATCCATCTACCGGTGTTGCACGCCCTATATTCCTTATATCACGAGTCGATAGTGTTGCTCCTTAATTCAAAATAAATGTGATTAGATTCCTAGTATGGACCGACTTCTGAGAATTTGGGAGTTTCTTCGTTACGCTACTGGACTACCGCTATCGCAATCGATCAGGGACGAGGCGTACCAAACGCCCCATCTGCAAAGCAGAGTACGAGGAAGAAGTGCCGTGGGTGCATCTGCATACTGCCGGTACACGACCCAGAGATAGTACCAGACAGAATGGACGGGACTAGTCAAGCGAGCGCTGGTAGCGCGCGAGAGAGTTTCAGGGAGACTAAAAGCGGAACAACCTGGCGAGCCGAGACGATGTAAGCCCGGCTGCGGTCGGTACGAGAGGAGGGAGGGCGCCCGGGGTCGGCACGGCGACGAAGACAGAGACAGAGGCAGAGAAAGAGACAGGCTCCTGCCGTTCGACCGCGAGCGTACGACGGCACGTTAGCCCGGATTGGCGCAACGAGGAACGAAGAGAGAAAGCCGGAAGAAGGAAATCACGCAGTGACGACGTTGAGAGCACGAAGAGAAGTCCAATAAAGCTTCCGTGCCCTGCGAGAGGGCTTCCACAATACTTCATATACATGACTGCGCGCCAGTACTTGGCCATGATTCGGCCGATACTACGATCGCTACACGTAAGGAGGGGGGGGGAGTGTGGGTATGGACAGTAGCCTCAGGAACGATATAGCCTATCAGTGAAAGCGGCGATGTAAGGAGCGTACGAGACGTCGGACGCAGGGCTACGAGATGAAACGGAAAACAGAAATTGATGTCTGACGGCTTTCGTGACGTCGAGCGAGTCAATATGAGGGATCTAGGACGTGTCTGGAGAGAAAGAGGCTGCTTGTATAGGTAGTGTTAGAGACGGCGATGTTCATGCATGTATGCAAATAGTGGACTAGGAAGGAAGGGGACAAATAAAAAGTAATAACGAGGAGGGGCGTACCGTACTAGTCTTTATTCGAATTCTGTCACACAGCTCTTGGACGAGGGAGATTTCGGAACACGTCGATGGAGTTGAAGAGACAAACCGCGGAACGGAAGGACGACTCGGATTGGAGTCACGGGCGCTCGAAGCGTCATATTCCGAGCATAGCGGCATGGCTCACCTTACACTAGGGCAGAGGGTGCCAGTCATCGAACACTTTGTCGAGAATTAACTTACATGAGATTATATCAGCAGGATGGAGGGGATAGAGGGCGGTTAGCCACATCGAAAGACGAGGTAGAAATAGCCGCCCTGAAAAGAGGTGAGTGCATGAGCTATGATGGGCATATTCGGCAGTATTTTTTTATGAGGACTGTCGTGTAAAATGAGTGTCATGCAGACCATACTGTGTCATGGGGAAGCGAGGATCGTAAAGCTCACCTGGCTATCATGATGGGTCTACATGTACGCAGCGATGGCCCAACAGGATGATTCATAGGCCAGAGTCGACGTGGAAGAAGCGAAAAGTCAAGGACCGATTGTGGGAAATCAGAAAAGGGCCATGACAATGTTGTCTCGAATAGTTGGGGGGGTGAAGTATCGGGGAGGAGCTCTCAAATAAAGGTCGTCAATTACGAAACTCCATCGTGCGTCCATCGTGGATGCCGCAATCGCAACCGCAGCGCCAAGCCGAGATATCACAGTTGGTGCGATCTCCGACGTCCACTCGGGCGCGGGGACGACCGGCTGTGCCATGTCGAGGGCCTGCAATGCGAGTAAGTTGACGGCATGCAGGCCCGGGGGACATGCAGTAGTGGTCGTTTCTCCATGAACGAGACGTAGATTGTAAGGGCGATCGAGGGTCAGGCCTGACGACGCATTGCTCGTCTCTGATGCCATGATAACCGCAAACGAAAACGCGGGTTTCGCGAATCCCAATATCGAGTTACTGAAATGAGTGATATAGGAATAGGAGGAAACTAGGACACACTGTCGCCACCGGTCCGTTGTTACTGTAGCTGTCTCTAGTTCTTGGATGCGCCGCCAGGGATGATGTATTGAAGTGGCGTGGGTGAGGGCTGTGCTTTAACACTGTCGATAGCAGGACACACATGCATGCTTCATCGTTACTGTAAGTTCTCCTTTCCATACCAGACATGATCAGGTGATTGAGGGAACTTGGGCACTGTGGCCGTGTATGCTTATAATTAGATAACATCATCCCTGACTCGGCTTGCACTGCAACAGTATATCCATAGCCCCCTTGGGACAGAGGACGCTTTTAGCTTCACACAGTGATTGGTACAGTACCTCTTAAAGTTGTGTCCACCAACCAGGAACAAAAAGTCGAGGAACCGCGGACGCGTCTCTTTCATATTTGTTTCGCTTACAGTATTTCATTTCCAGCAGCCGCACTCGTCTCTTTCCCCCGCCACTCACCCACTGCCATCCCCATTAACGCGCCATCACGCCTCCTCAGTCTTTGGGTCCTACCAGCTACGTTAACAGTAGGGAATATATGTGTCCATGTTGTTGTACCGGGGAAGGAGGGACAATGTGAGTCGTTTTCTGTTCTTCCTCCCATTACCTCTCTGCACCCGGACAGGTCCCAAAGGCCATTCCCCGCCTCCCCGCCCACTTCCCCATGTGTTCTGTCCGGCCACCGACGGCCACTACCAGGACGGTGATCGCGGCAGCGGCGACGGGTGTGACGCAGGGTTAGCGTCATGCCTCCATCCTCTTTAATTGGGGACACGACCTGGCAAAGATAACACTTACCACCCCATCCCCACGCACCGCGACCACGAACACAAGAACGATCCAATCACGACTACTTCTGCTACCGCCACCATCACACGATTGCTATGGCCATAAAGATAACGACTAGATGACCGTGGTCACCACGGCCGCGACCACCCCAAGTACGAGCACTGCAGTCACCGTGATCAAGATGACCAGGATGGCCAAGACTATGGTAGCCACCACAGCCGCGACCGCGACCACCATGACCACATCCACTCTGTGCAGCCATCCATGCTGCGTCAACTGCGGTGTAGCCAACAATGACGACAGTGGCTCACGTCAACATTGTAACACCTGGCCATTCCCATGGCATCTCGACTTCGAAGCGGCGGACAACTACAATTACGACGAAAACCACAGCACGTGTCGTGGTCATGGTGCAGCGCTCTCCCACTTTGGGACAGCAGGTGACGTTGATGACCTTCATGGCACGCGGGCACAGGAGGCACGTGTATGGCGCAGGGCCTTCCCTTCCCTGCCTAAACTTGGGAGCAGCTACTGCCAGTGTACCAACAAATTCAACGACCACAGGACTCGTCCGTTCATCGTCGAGAGGCTACAAATTAGATAGAACAATAGATTACAGCATGGGCTCTAGAAGCTCCAATAAAATATCCTTTTTCTCTTCAGTACTGTACTTGAATAAGGTCCCGTCGGGTTCAATGGAACCAGACAATCATGACTTATTTTGATGGCTCATCCTACCCGGTCTTTGCGCGTCCGGCTATGTAAGTGGAAGGTCAGAAAGTGCTACCCCGTCACTGATATACCGTTCTTGAACGAAAACAACCCTATGGAAGCGTGCTTCATAGCACTGACAAGGTGAGCGACGCTACTATTACATTACGGTGTCAGTGTGCCAGTGTCATAACCACAGGGTGGAATGTCTCCAGCGGTCCCACTGGCACCCACCACACATCCTCAGTCTTTGGGTCCTGCCAGCCACACTGGCAGTCACGGTGGCACTTTCGGGAAGCAGGGACGATGTGAGCCATTTTTTCCCACTAGCTCTCTGCACCCAGTCAGGTTCCAACGCTTCCCCATGTGTTTGGGGCTAGCCACCAACGACCAGGACAAGTACAGCAATGACAGCAGCGACGGCCGTGACGGGCGGCCAGCGTCATCCGCCCGTGTCCTCGACTTGGGGACACCACCCCGACAAAGATGACGCCAACCATCATCATGCCCACGCACCGCGGCCACAAACACGAGAACAACATAATCACGACTACCTCTGCGACGGCCACCGCCGCACGACCAACGCCGTTACGACAACAACGACCACTACATAACCGTGATCAATACGGCCACGACTACCCCTACTTCGAGCACCACGGTCACCGCGACCAATATGACTGCGATGACTATGACCACAGTCGCCGCGATCTTTGCCACCGGTGGCGGTGGCAGCGACCGCGACGACGAGCATGATAGCCATGGCCACGATGTCCTCGACCATACTGTACAGTACGTAGTTACCGCCGCTACAACTGCGACCACCATAACCGCATCCACTCTGTGCAGCCTCCCATGTTGCGTCGACTGCGGGATACAGTGGCCGACTACGATGACAGTGGCATGCGTCAACGATGCGATCCGTTGCCATTCCTATGCCGTCTCGACTTTGAAGTGGCGGACGACGACAACCACGACGGAACCACATCACGTGTTGCGACGCGGCGCAGCGCTCTTCCCCCTCGTTCAGCTTTGGGACGATAGGTAACGCTAATGATCACTACAGCACACGGCACTGGATGCACGGGTATGGCGCGGTGCTATCCTCTCCTTCTCTCAACTTCGGAGCGGCCGTCGGCCATTGTAACGACAATGGCACTCGTCCCTTGATCTTCGAGGGGCCACAAAGTAGATAGATTAATAGATTACATTATGGTCTGGAGAGACTTTCTTCTCAATCATATGGGTGTTGGGGCATCTGGTCATGTGAATAGCTTGTTAAGGTCAGGTGTGACACCTCTCACTCTACCGCTCCGCTCCTGAACGACGACACGCACCAGACGATATAGCAGTCCTTTGTAGGCGGGCTTGACGCGCTTCCTGGCAGACTGCCAGTGGGGGCTACACCGGCAGGATCCGAGGTCTAGACCTACCGTTTGCGTGCTCATCGCTTGATGCGGTACAATTACAACTGAACGCCCGTCTATCGTCCCAATCTGAGCAGCCTGTCAAGGTCACGGTCCTCGGGCGTCTTCTTACTATGATATACAGGAGGCTGGGCAAGGGTTGCGCCCTCTCACCCCCTCACTTTCACACGAAACCGCCTTCTCTCCGTCATCCCCATGTCTTCAACCACCGATCCCGCTGCCCCTTCTAACTTGCAATCCATTCTTACTGCCGCCTTAGAAAAGTACACCGCACAGACAGGGAAAGTTCTCCAGAACGATCCACTCGCCGCTGAGATACGACGCTGTGAATCCCCCGATGACATCTTGCGTGTATTCCAGGCCAAGGCCCGCGAATTTGACGAATTCAGGAATGGCAATTCCAAATTGATGAAGTACCTCAATCCGATCGTTGATGGCTTGCATGCCCTCTCTAACAATGCGGCACTCAGCGCGGGTGTTAGTCTCGTAAGTTCGTCAGCTCTTCATGACTGGATTTGGAGCTTATCGGTTATCCTCTAGGTATTCCCACCCGCACAAATAATATTCTCTGGCATCAGCGCGCTTCTCACGGTGTGTATTTACCTCATCATGTCCAATCACCTCCTTATGATATCTCGGTCCATCAGGCGGCCAAGGGTGTCAGAGATGGCTATGACACCCTCGTCGATGTACTTGAATGTATTGAAAACTTCCTCATGCGCCTCACGACGTATACTCGATCCGAGATTGAGCTCGTTCCTGCAATGACTGAAATACTAGTCAAGATAGTGGCCGAATTCCTGTCCGTCCTCGCTCTTGCAACAAAATGGATGAACGAGGGACGGATCAGTAAGTCTATCCTTCTGGGAACGCTATTGGCCTAACTTGTCGCAGAGAAATTTGCGAAGAAACTACTTGGCGACAACGATGTCCAGGGGGTGCTAGGGAGGCTCGACAGGCTTACCCAGGAGGAGTCTCGAGCGACAGCTGCGCAGACTTTGGAGGTCATTCATGGTCTGGTTAATAATATGACGGTAGTCATGGAAGGTGCGCATATCCTGTTCATATGGCTATGTGGATGTACTGAACACTTTTCTGATTAGATGGCAAGGCATCCACGGAGGGCATTCGACAAGCTCTGGGTACGTCTAACTGACATGCGTGAAAGACCGCTGGTTTTTAACTGTGGCCACAAGTCCTCATGCAACAAGCGGCGGAGAAAATAAACAAGACGAGTCGTTCGCACTCCCATACGTCGCCCTCATGTTAATTCTGAAGCTACCGTCACAGGTGACCAGTTACAAAAGGACTTTCGAATTTGGCTAGCTCCTCCGGATCCATCGATAAACCATCGTACTACCCGCAAAGCACACCACATCGGACCAGCCACGTGGTTTATTCATGGCGACACCTTCAAAGAATGGAAAACGACGGGTTCGCTTTTGTGGATCCATGGTAACCGTATGTATCTCCCCACACTGCGGGCCTTGCTATGGCTAATACCAGCGGTTTCCCGTACTGTAGCTGGTTCTGGAAAGAGTGTCCTGTGGTATGTGTTAGCGTGACTGTTCTCTGAACGGGTGTACCCACCTTTTTGAGAAGCTCAACGATCATTCAAGATATCCAGGCCTTGCGCGAAGCAGGACTGGCTACATTCACGTATTTTTACTTCGACTTCCGTGATTCTTCTAAGCGGGATGCCCTCAACTTGCTGTCGTCCCTCCTCGTCCAGCTCTGCGCTCAATCTGATCCTCTCTCTGACATTCTCTCTGACCTCTACTCAACAAACGATCGTGGCTCCCGACAACCCAGTGAAGATGACCTTATACAATGTCTGAAGAAGATGCTCCAAATTCCAGGACAAGGCCCAATCTACATCATTATAGATGCGCTCGATGAGTGCCCAAATTCCTCCGGGTTGACTTCTCCACGTGGAGAGGTCCTCCAGATCATAAAAGAGCTTGTTGACTTACATCTCCCACATCTACATCTATCCATCACTAGCCGTCCTGAGGCAGACATCAGAGACGTCCTCGAGCCATTGGCAGTCTCCAGCATGTCTCTTCATGATGAAATGGGACAAAGCCAGGATATTGTCACGTATATCAACTCTGTTGTTCACTCACATCCAAAGATGCGAAGGTGGCGAACAGAGGACAAAAAGCTCGTTATCGATATACTCACCGAAAGGGCTGCTGGCATGTACGCTATGGTCACCGTGGATTTATTATAAATGGCTGCTCATGCGATGACATAGGTTTCGATGGGTGTATTGCCAGCTAGAGACTCTATCTCGCTGTTTCCCGCAAAGTATTCGACGTGTTTTGGATGAACTCCCTGAGACCCTGGACGGGACGTATGAACGCGCGTTGCAGGAGATCGATAAGGAGAAGCGAGCATTTGCTCATCGTATCTTCCAGTGCCTCACAGTTTCCGTTCGGCCACTTCGTGTGGAGGAGCTTGTTGAAATTCTCGCTATTCAGGTGGACACGGAAAGGATGCCCGGATTCAATGCAGATTGGCGCCCTGAGGATGCAGAGGAAGCTGTGCTGTCTGCGTGTTCCACTTTGGTCGCGATTGTCGATGTCGACGGTTCGAAGGTTGTTCAATTCTCCCACTTTACCGTGAAGGAGTACCTGACCTCAAGTCGTCTGGCAAATTGCAATCAACTCTGCCACTATCATATCCCTCTACAAGCCGCGCACACTTTTCTCGCACGGGTTTGCCTCTGCATACTCCTCCAACTAGATGACGGCATCAACAAGAATCGCATCGAGAACTTCCCCTTAGCCATCTATGCTGCGCAGCATTGGGTTGACCATGCCCAGTTCGGGAATGTATCGTCGCTTATCCAAGGTCAGATGTGCTGCATCCTTGACAAGGATAGACCACACTTCGCAGCATGGGTCTGGCTACACGACGTAGATGAGGGCAAGTGGTCACCATGGATGTCCCCTACTCACCCGAGGCAACCTGAAGCATTGCCACTGTATTACGCTGCTCTATGCGGTTTCCGTCACACGGCAGAACACCTCATCGGTACATATCCAGAAGATGTCAATGCTAAAGGCGGGAACTGTGTGACTCCTTTGCACGCAGCGGTAGACAAGGGACATCAAGAGGTTGCACTGTTCCTGCTGGAGCAGGGGGCCAACGTGAATGCTCGCAACAATTTTGATGAGACCCCATTACACCTAGCATCGCAAAACGGGGATACCAAGGTCATGAGGTCAATAATTGACCGCGGTGCAGATCCAAACGCGGAGAACGATGTGGGGGAGACTCCTTTGTCTTTGGCGTCGGGGAAAGGAAGACTGGAGGCTGCAGGGCTGCTATTGGAGCAAGGCGTCGATGTGAATCACCAGAATGCGCGGTATTTGAGTCCGCTTGTTAGGGCATCGTCAAAGGGGCATAACGACATGGTCCAGTTATTACTCGAACACGGTGCGAATGCCGACGACCAGGACATAATGGGCTGGGCACCATTACATCGAGCGTCGGAGAGTGGAGATCCTACAACCACCCGTGTACTCCTCGAGCGCGGCGCAAACGTACATCTCCGGAACAAGTCGGACTGGACTCCATTGCACTTCGCGTCGCGAGATGGTCATGCAGAGGTCATGCAGCTGTTGCTTGACCGTGGTGCAGATCCAAACACGCAGAACGACAAGAAGGAGGTTCCACTGTCTTTGGCACTGAAGAACCAAAGAGTAAAGGCCGCCCAGCTGCTATTGGAACACGGTGCCAATGTGGATCACCGGGATGAGGAGGGTTGGAGTCCGCTTGGGCTGGCATCGTCAAACGGGTATTACGATGTCGCTCGGACATTACTCGACCGTGGCGCGAATGCCGATAGACAGGAGTTGGATGGCTGGACTCCATTACATCTGGCGTCGGAGGGCGGACATCTTGCGATCGCACGAGTACTCCTCGAGCGTGGCGCGAACGTGCATCTCCAGACCAAGTTGGACTGGACTCCATTGCACCTCGCGTCGCGAGATGGTCATGCAGAGGTCATGCAGCTGTTGCTTGACCGTGGTGCAGATCCAAACGCGCAGAACGACAAGAAAGATATTCCACTATCTTTGGCTGTGAAGAACGAAAGAGTGAAGGCCGCCCAGCTGCTATTGGAGCACGGTGCCGATGTGAATCACCGGGATGAGGAGGGTTGTAGTCCGCTTGAGCTGGCATCATCAAACGGGCATTGCGATGTCGCCCGGACATTACTCGACCACGGCGCGAATGTCGATGGACAGGACATGAATGGCTGGACTCCATTACATCGGGCGTTGGAGTGCGGACATCCTGCGATCGCACGAGTACTCCTCGAGCGTGGCGCGAACGTGCATCTCCGGAACAAGTCTGACTGGACTCCATTGCACTTCGCGTCGCGAGATGGACGCGTAGAGGACATGCAGCTGTTGCTTGACCACGCAGCAGATCCAAACGCGCAGAACGACGAGAAGGACATTCCACTGTCTTTGGCGCTGAAGAACGAAAGAGTGAAGGCTGCCCACCTGCTATTGGAGCACGGTGCCAACGTGAATCACCGGGATGAGGAGGGTTGTAGTCCGCTTGAGCTGGCATCGTCAAACGGGCATTACGACGTTGTCCGGTCATTACTCGACCGCGGCGCGAATGTCGATGGACAGGACATGAATGGCTGGACTCCATTACATCGGGCGTTGGAGTGCGGACATCCTGCGATCGCACGAGTACTCCTCGAGCGTGGCGCGAACGTGCATCTCCGGACCAAGTCGGACTGGACTCCATTGCACTTCGCGTCGCAAGATGGACATGAAGAGGTCATGCAGCTATTGCTTGACCACGCTGCAGATCCAAACGCGCAGAACGACGAGAAGGAGATTCCACTATCTTTGGCTGTGAAGAACGAAAGGGTGAAAGCCGCCCACCTGCTATTGGAGCACGGTGCCAACGTGAATCACCGGGATGAGGAGGGTTGTAGTCCGCTTGAGCTGGCATCGTCAAACGGGCATTACGATGTCGCCCGGACATTACTCGACCACGGCGCGAATGTCGATGGACCGGACATGGATGGCTGTACTCCATTACATCGGGCGTTGGAAGGCGGACATCCTGCGATCGCACGAGTACTCCTCGAGCGTGGCGCGAACGTGCATCTCCGGAACAAGTCGGACTGGACTCCATTGCACTTCGCGTCGCGGAATGGTCATGCAGAGGTCATGCAGCTGTTGCTTGACCGTGGTGCAGATCCAGACGCACAGAACGACGAGAACGAGGTTCCACTGTCTTTGGCGCTGAAGAACAAAAGTGTGGAGGCCGCCCAGCTGCTATTGGAGCACGGTGCCGACATGAATCACCGGGATGAGGAGGGTTGGAGTCCGCTTGAGCTGGCATCATCAAACGGGCATTACGACGTCGCCCGGACATTACTCGACCGCGGCGCGGATCCCGACGAACAGGACATGGACGGCTGTACTCCATTACATCGGGCGTTGGAGTGCGGACATCCTGCGATCGCACGAGTACTCCTCGAGCGTGGAGCGAACGTGCATCTCCGGAACAATGGGGGCCGTACTCCATTGCACATCGCATCGCAATACGGATATGTGGAGGTCGTGCAGCTCTTGCTTGACCGCGCTGCAGATCCGAACCTGCAGGACGATGAGAAGGAAACACCACTGTTTTTGATGTCGAAGAATGTAAGAGCGGAGACTGCCCAGATGCTATTGGAGCACGGTGCTGACGTGTATTACAAGGATATATCGTGGTTGTTTCCCCCTGATTCGGCATTGTCAGACGAGTACGACATTGCCCAACTATTACTTGACCACGGCGCGAATCCCGACGAGCCGAACGAGTATGGCTGGACTTCGTTGCACTTCGCGTCAACACACGGGCGTGTGGAGCTTGCGCAACTGTTGCTTGATCGCGGCGCCAACATGAACGCACAGGCGATGAATCTCCGGACTCCGTTGCACCAGGCAGCATACCGCGGACGACTCCAGGTTGCGAAGGTCTTGCTCGAGCATGGTGCGGATCTGCATATCCAAGACGAGAAAGCCAAGATGCCCTTGCAGTTAGCATTAGAGGAGAACAACAACGAAGTCGCCCAATTACTATCAGAGCGCACCAGCGAAGGGACATAGGGTGTAGCGATCGCGGGATTGCAATGTACGATGTGGAATCGAAGACGATCTGGTTTAGTTCGTAAATTTGGTGTTGCACAAAATGGATAATCTATGTGCAGCATGTCACTTATTGCTTGTACTAGTAGTGCGAATGCGTTATTCAATTCAAGCCTTCGTACATTTCATCGGCGGTCGATCTGTATTGATACATATCTTCAATTTTCCTTCCCCGTCACTCTTACAGTAGACAATCTTCAAGGGGCCTCCCACTTCACAACCAAACGAACATCTTTGAGGTATGAGGGTATCGACCCGCAATGTGCTGTCAATTCGAAATAGCAAATAAGGTAACCCCTGACATTCGCCAATCCGCGACCTCGTCCACACCGCACACGCCGTATTCGAATTCCAGCGTCCCGTGACTCGCTTTGCGCCAGCGCCCACCTGAAGCAAATGAATCAGCCTTCTCCGCTCCACACTCGACCGCGCACGTCAGCGGCAGATGAGAATCGCCAGTGCCCCCTCTACCTCCCACTAGCCCACTATGATCAGAGTCGTCCTCATCCCCACTGGCATAGACAGCTTGTTCCGCTCGGAGATGGAGGTTGCTCTTGCATCATACTTTGGGCTCTTCACATGGTGCCCTCGTCGTTCGCGTCGGAGTTCGCCTTTTCAACGAAGGCGAGCTCGGTCACGTCTGGGACAGGCATACGAAATAAATGAGCTCATGTCGACCATGCTCTGACGACTGGCACAAAGGACGAAGATCCTTGACATGTCAAAGATTGCAGCAACCGGACAAGGGGTGTGTACCCAGGGAATTCAAGATGTCGCTTGAGGCAGTCCGAGCAACGACGTGGGAGAGGTCACAGTATCGCATGGAAGAACTGACAACGCTTGCAAATCGTGAGGTGAACGAAGGAGAAGCTGGACGAGTAGGAGAAAAGGGTGGCAGTTTGACAGGTACCTACTCGTCAATTCGATGGCCATGTGTCTCAGATGAAGGAGGCCACGATCAGCTTCTGCTTACGAGTAGTCACCAGCTACCATATCCTTTAACCCCTGACGAGAGAGTAGCTAGAATGTAGGTCGCAAAGTGGTGGGGATCCAAAAAATCCTCATGCAATCTTTCAGACAGGCTATAAGCCTAGGTGCGTGGGAGGTGAGATATACGGAAACCTACACCATAGGGGTTGGGAGGACCTCTGAATTGGGAAGAAATCGTTTGCCGTAGCCGCAGCCGAGCTGAGGCAGCATGTCGGGCTGACCGCCATCATCGTCAACCCACTCAACGAGAAGTGGAAGGGGGATGGGGAATGTGATGTGTGGTGTCTGGGGATGGAGGATACCTGAGGATGGAATTATTCGAAGCCAAGCCAACATAGGGAGCACAGGACATACACAGAAGGCTGCTGCTTGAGATGGCCGATAGATGGATGTTCAGAAAAGTGAAGGGAAGTGGCAGTATGGGTGGCCAAACAGCGCACCAGCCTCGCAAGATGACGCCACTGGGCTTCTCCAGCACTGTCAACGAATATCCACTGTCCGCACCGCTTGTCATGCTACACCTCCGCCATGTCCACAATGGCCTGTCCCGGCGACCGCAGTACTGTAAGCTTCCGTATCTGTCATCGCGCGGTTGCTGGTCTCGCTTTCACTCTGGGTATCTCTGCCACTCCCATTTCACGTCAACCCCCAGATCCGTCACGGTGGCGCAGAAAAATGTGGATGATGAGGACGACCAGAAAGAAGGGGGAAGGACGATGGCAGCCGTACGGGAGGGGTCGCAGCAGCAGGGGGAGGTGCGAGAGAAGAGAAATGAGAAGGGCCCTGTAGAACGCACTTGGGCGTGTATTAGGACCAGATATTGTTCTCAGGCTCGGCGAGTCGTACGACATGTTAGCATCGGTAAGGGTGCGCAACGACTTGCCAGAACACCGTGGGAAGAAACGCTAATGCCACATCCTAGTAGTAGACCGGTGTAATAAGGTCTTGACTCGGATGCAAATGCTCAAATGCAAACATGAAGGCGAACCCCTGAGTCACCGCTATTCGACTAACGCGTGACCACTTCACCCCCACTCTGAGCAACGCATTTAAGACAGATCACGTCCAAGCAGATAAGAATGTAGATCTCAAGGGGATTCAGCAACTCAAGAAGCAGTTCGATACCTATCTGCCACTGACTGCCAGTGACTTAGACTCGGACTCGGACGTGCGAGCCCTGCGATGATGAAATCGCCATCGTGACCGTGACGGGTGTCATGCTCACATGACCAAAAGCATGGGCGTCTGCCAGTTCCGAGTCCCCCCATGACAGATTCAAGTTGACAACTCTATTCTCGCCCTGCCTCGCTGCCGCTTAAGTTCTCCTTTCTATACCTCTCCTTATCGCGAGCAGACATGATCGGTGAGTAAGGGAACTTGGGCACGGTGGACGAGTATGATTAGACCTGACTCAGCCAGACTCTGATCGTCGTGATTGGACTTGTGAGCAGAACTCATGCACACCGCAACCCGGGAACGAAGACACAGTATTTCCATAGCCCCCTTGGGACAGAGGACGCTTTCAGCTTCACACAGTGATTTTTACCTCTCAAAATTGTGTGTCCACCAACCACCAACAAAAATGTCGAGGAACCGCGTACGCGCCTCTTTCATATTTTGTTGTACTTTTTTCACTTCCAGCAGCCTCACTTGTCTTTCCCCCGCTACTCACCTACTGCCGTCCCCATTATCGCGCCATCACGCCTCCTCAGTCTTTGGGTCCTACCAGCCACGTTTATAGTAGGACATGTATACGTCCATGTTGCTGTGCCGGGAAGTAGGGACAATGTGAGTCGTTTTCTGTTTCGTTCTTTTCACTACCTCTCTGCACCGAGACAAGTTCCCCAAGGGTCATTTGCAACTTCCCTTCCCTCCCTCTGCATGCATTCGTGCTGGTCAGTGACGACCACGACCAGCACGGCGATGGCAGGGTGACGGCCCGGGGCGTGACGCAGGTCCAGCGTCATCCCTCCGTCCCCTCAACTTGGGCATACCACTCCGACAAGGAGAACGCCTATCACCACCATGCCCACGTACCGCGACCCACGACCGCATTCACTCTGTGCAGCCTCCCATGTTGAGTCAACTGCGGCATATAGTGACCAACGATGACGACAATGGCATGCGTCAACGACGTGACGCGTTGATATTCCTATGCAGCGTCGACTTCAAAGTGGCGGACGACGACAGCTTGGACGAAGACCACAGCGCGTGTTGCGATGGTGGCGCAGCGCTCTCCCACCTTGCTCAGCTTTGGGCTGTTGAACGACGCTGATGATCACTATAGCACTCGGCACGGTATGCACGGTATAGCACGGGGCCATTCTCTTCCTCCTTCAACTTCGGAGCAGCTGTCGGCGATCGCATAGACAACGGTCCGGGCACTCATCCCTACATCTTCGAGGCTCTACAAATTAAATAGAACAATAGATTACATTATAGTCTCGAGAAAGTTTAATAACATTTTTTTTTCTTTTCAGCACTTGAATGCGGTTCCCCCTCTGAGGTGGATACGGACCACGGCCAGACTATCATGTCCATATGGGTCATCCTACGTCGCGCCTGGTTATGTGAATAGCTTGCTAAGGTCAGTGAGTCACAGTTCCTGGACGAGCAGACTGCAGCAGTCCACTTCAAGTGGGTCTGACGGGCGCTTCCTAGCAGGTTAGGCGCTCGGCTGGACCCGTGACCTACTGTACAACGCCCATCTATCGTTTCCATCTGGGCAGCCTGTCAAGGTCACGGTTCTCGAGCGTTTCTTATCATGATATAGATCAACTAGGAGGCTGGGCAAGGGTTGCGCCCTCTCACTTCACCTTCACACGAAACCGCCTCCCCTCGGTCATCCTATGTCCTCAACCACTGATCCCGCTACCCTTTCTAATCTGCAACCCATTCTTACTGCCGCCTTAGAGAAGTACACCGCACAGACAGGGAAACATCTCGAGAACGATCCACTCGCTGCCGAGATACGGCGTTGTCAATCCCCCGATGACATCTTGGGTGTATTTCAGGCGAAGGCCCGTGAATTTGACGAATTCAGGAATGGAGATTCCAAATTGATGAAGTACCTCAACCCGATCGTCGATGGCTTGCATGCCCTCTCCGACAATGCGGCACTCAGCGCAGGTGTTAGCCTCGTAAGTTCGTTAGTTCTTCATGACCGTATTTGGACGCTTATCGGTTATCCTCTAGGTATTCCCACCCGCACAAATAATATTCTCTGGTATCAGCGTGCTTCTCACCGTGTGTATTTACCTCATCATGTCCAATCACCTCCTTATGATATCTCGGTTCATCAGGCGGCCAAGGGTGTCAGGGATGGCTACGACACCCTCCTCGAAGTACTTGAATGTATCGAAAACTTCCTCATGCGCCTCATGACGTATACTCGACCCGAGATTGAACTCGCTCCCGCAATGAGTGAAACACTAGTCAAGATAGTGGCCGAATTTCTGTCCGTCATCGCTCTTGCAACAAAATGGATGAACGAGGGACGGATCAGTAAGTCTATCCTTTTGGGAACGCTATTGGCCTGACTTGCCGCAGAGAAATTTGCAAAGAAACTACTCGGCGACAACGATGTCCAGGCAGTGCTAGGGAGGCTCGACAGGCTTACCCAGGAGGAGTCTCGAGCGACAGCTGCGCAGACTTTGGAGGTCATTTATGGTCTCGTTAATAATACAACGGTAGTCATGGAAGGTGCGCATAGCCTGTTCATATGGCTACGTAGATGTACTGAACGATTTTCTGATTAGATGGCAAGGCATCCACGGAGGGTGTTCGGCAAGCTCTGGGTACGTCTAACTGACATGCATGAAAGAGCGTTGTTTTAACTGTGGCCGAAAGTCCTCATGCAACAGGTGGCGGAGAAAATAAACAAGACGAGTCGTTCGTACTCCCATAACATCGCCCTCATTGAGCGTTGGTTCTGAAGCTCCCATCACAGGTGATCAGCTACAAGAGAACTTTCGACGTTGGCTATCTCCTCCAGACCCATCGACAAACCATAATATTGCTCGTAAGTCCCATCACAGCGGAACAGCTACATGGTTTACCCAAGGCGACCCCTTCAAAGAATGGAAAATGACAGGTTCGCTTTTGTGGATTCACGGCAACCGTAAGTATCTCCCACCCTCTCTTACCTTCCTATGGCTAATGCTAGTGTGTTCCCATACTGAAGCCGGTTCTGGAAAGAGTGTCTTGTGGTATGTATCCATGCGGCTCTTCTCTGAATGACGTATTCACATTTTGAGAAGCTCAACGATGATTCGAGATGTCCAGGAGTTGCGCGAAGCTGGGCTGGCCACATTCGCGTATTTTTATTTTGACTTTCGTGATTCTTCTAAGCGGGATGCCCGCAGCCTGCTGTCGTCCCTCCTTGTCCAGCTCTGCGCTCAATCTGATCCTTTCTGTGACATCCTCTCTGACCTCTACTCGACACACGATCGTGGCTCCCGACAACCCAGTGAAGATGCGCTTATAGAATGTCTGAAGAAGATGCTCGAAAGTTCAGGACAAGGCCCAATCTACATTATAATAGACGCGCTCGATGAGTGCCCAAATTCCTCCGGGTTGACTTCTCTACGCGGAGAGGTCCTCCAGATCATAGAAGAGCTTGTTGACTTACATCTCCCACATCTACATCTATCCATCACTAGCCGTCCTGAGGCAGACATCAGAGACGTTCTCGAACCATTGGCAGTCCCCTGCATGTCTCTTCATGATGAAATGGGACAAAGCCAGGATATTGTCACGTATATCAACTCTGTTGTTCACTCACATCCAAAGATGCGAAGGTGGCGAGCAGAAGACAAAAAGCTCGTTATCGACACACTCACCCAAAAGGCTGCTGGGATGTACGCTATATTCTCCGTGGAATTATCATAAATGGCTACTGATGCGATGACATAGGTTTCGATGGGTGTATTGCCAGCTAGAGACTCTATCTCGCTGTTTTCCGCAAAGTATTCGACATGCTTTGGATGAACTCCCTGAGACCCTGGACGGGACGTATGAACGCGCGTTGCAGGGGATCGATAAGGAGAAGCGAGCATTTGCTCATCGTATCTTCCAGTGCCTCACAGTTTCCGTTCGGCCACTTCGTGTGGAGGAGCTTGTTGAAATTCTCGCTATTCAGGCGGACGCGAAAAGGATGCCCGGATTCAATGCAGATTGGCGCCCTGAGGATGCAGGGGAAGCTGTGCTGTCTGCGTGTTCCACTTTGGTCGCGATTGTCGATGTCGACGGTTCGAAGGTTGTTCAATTCTCTCACTTTACCGTGAAGGAGTACCTGACCTCAAGTCGTGCGGCAAATTCTATTCAATCCTCCCACTATCATATCCGTCTACAAGCTGCGCATACTTTTCTCGCGCAAGCTTGCATCTGCATACTCCTCCAACTAGACGACAGCATCGACAAGAATCGCATCAAGGACTTCCCCCTAGCTACCTATGCTGCGCAACACTGGGTTGATCATGCCCAGTTCGAAAATTCATCATCGTTTATCCGAGACGGGATGGATTGTCTCTTTGACAGGACCAAATCTCACTTTGCAGCCTGGATCTGGCTACATGATCCAGATAAGTATTCTCGGCAATTGCAGATGCTCTCCACCTTCCCTGAGCAACCCAAGGCACCCCCATTGTATTATGCTGTGTTATGCGGTTTCCATGACATGGCACAACAACTCGTCAGTACACATCCACAAGACGTCCATGCTTGGGGCGGGAACCGCACGACTCCTCTTCACGTGGCGGCGGATAAGGGACGTCTGGAGGTGGCACTGTTCCTACTGGATCACGGGGCCGACGTGAATGCCCGAGACGACGAGGATGCGACTCCGTTACACCTAGCATCGCGACATGGAGACCCCATGGTCGTGAGATCACTAATTGACCGCGGTGCAAACCCAAACGCGGAGGACAGTCTGAAGGTGACCCCACTGCTTAATGCGTCAGAACACGGAAGACTGAAGGCTGCCCGGCTGCTATTGGAGCACGGCGCCGACATGGATCACCGGAATGAGTATAATACGTGTCCGCTCGAGGTGGCATCGTCAGAGGGGAATTACGATATTGCCCGGTTATTACTTGACCACGGCGCGAATGCCAACGAGCAGGACGAAGATGGCTGGACTCCGTTGCACCTCGCGTCAGGAAACGGACATGCGAAGGTTGCACGACTGTTGCTTGACCGTGGTGCCGGCGTGGACGCACAGAAGGGGGATCTCCAGACTCCATTGCACCAGGCGGTATATTGGGGACAACTCCAGGTTGCGAAGGTCTTACTCGAGCATGGTGCGGATCTGCATATCCAGGACAAGGGAAAGACGCCCTTCCAAGTAGCATCAGAGGAGGGTTATGACGAACTCGCGCAGTTACTATCGGAGCGCGCCAGTGAGGGTACATAGGGTGTAGCGAACGCAGGACTGCAGTGTAAGATGTGGAATCTGGGCCAGTGTGATGGACGCGACGCAGTAACTTCCGCTTCGAATTCGTTCGGCATGTCGCTTGTTACTTGTGGGACAAATGCGTTCAATTCAAGCAGCTTTTTGCGCATTTCGTCGGTCGATCTGTATTGCTCTTCAATAGACAATCCTTGTGAACCATCTCTCTTCACAGCCCAATGAATATCTTTGAGACATGAGACATGAGGATATCGATCCATGGCGCACTGTCTATTCGGAATAGCAAATAGAGTAGCTCTGCCATTTGCCAGACCGTCTTCCTTCCGGGTTCTATCCCACCGTAACTTCTTCCACACCACGCACACCGTCACGGTGTTTGAACTCCAATGTCGCGGTATTCACTTTGCGCCAGCGCCCACCTCAAGCAGACAGATCGACCTTCTCCACCTCACATTCCGCTCCCCGTGGAGACGGCAGGGGAAAGACGCCGGTGTCGCCTCTACTGGATCCCATAAGCCTTAATCACTGTCTGCATCCTTACTGGCCTTGTCGTCGGTAGACACCTTATTTGGCTTAAAAGTGTGAGTATGTGTTGCATTTAATGTTGCTATCCATCCACGATCGAGAACTCGCAAATTCCCAATCTCAATTAAGCCCAGTTGCGGTGGAAATACCTGCCACACGTGAAATAAATGTACAAATTTCCATGATACTTCGACGGCGGACAATAAACACCAACGTCCTCAACAATATGTCAAAATTGTAGCAACTGAATAAGGTATGTGCACCCTATGGGATCCGAAAGGTCCCTTGGGATAATCCGAGAAAAAAAGTGGGAAAGGTCAGTCTCACCTGCGACTGGGAAACACTCGTGAATTGGTTTAAGAATCAACCAAAGCTGGACCAACAGAAGAAATGGACGAAGGGATGACAGTGCTCACATGTTGATTTAGTGACCAAGCCTGACAGACGAGAAATGCCCGGGTGATCTTGTGTAAGTAGTCGCATACATGACCTGTAATGAGAATGTGACCAGCATGTGGGCGGTAAGGTGGCATATGTCCAAAACCACCTCTTCCAGTGTTTCAGATCGGCAATAAGACTAGGTGAGGGTGAGGTGAGGTAAACAAAAATATACATCACAGATGTCGGGGGCAATCTCTGGCTTGGAAGAGAATCGTTTGTCGAGCTGGGGTGGCATACCAGAGAGACCGCCATCGTCCCCATAGACGCACTCATTATGTTGTGAGGAAGGTTGGCACACCAAGGTTGTGTAGTGTCATAGAGGGAAGATACATGGAGATGACGGAGCTATACCAAGCGCAAACAAGTATAGGGAGCACAGACAACGCACAAAGACATTGCGGGTCTAAGTGGCTCATAGGGAGGTGTTCGAAAAAGGAAGAGGGAGTGTAGGTAGTCAAGAAGCGCCAGCCTTGTGGATGACCATCGCCAGCATCGTCAATGAAGCCCCACCGTCACTGCTAGTGGTCACGCTGTGACTGCACCCTCCACGATAGCTTGCATCAGCGCCCAAGGTCAGATATGTTCGCACCGCGCAGTCCCCGTCTTGCTTTTACTTCCTGTATCTCTTTCACTGCAACGTGCCTCGTGCCATTCACCCAACCCCGGTGTCGTGATGCATGGATGATGAGGTTGACCAGGATGAAGGCAAGAAGGACGACGGCTGTAGTGCGAGCGAGAGGAGTAGCAGTAACAGGGTAAGGTGCGAAGGAGATCAAAAGAGGGACGTTGAGGAGGGCGCGGGAGCGTGTATTAATGCCCAGCTTTCGGTCTCATCGAGTCCGAGTCGTATGATGTGTCGGCGTGAAGATGGGTGTGCGGCTGTTCTTCACAACTCGGCGGGAAGAACTGCAAGCAAAACACCAAAGTAGAGCCGCGTAGGTGACGTTAATGGCCTTGAAAGGGACATGAATTGAAGCAAACCTCACGGCTACTATCCCTGCAGCAAAACGCGATCACGTGCCGCGGCGCGGATACCTCCCTCATGATCATCAACTCCAAGCTCGGTGACTTCTTCGGGCTCTCCGAGTACGACTGGATGCCCGCGATGCGCGAGGACATGCCGAGCATATACCTGTATGAGCTCGTCAACTGGCTCACGATTGTCATGGACTCACTGCAGGTACACGACTCCTACAAGGATGAGTCATATCGCGGCGCAACGACGTACATCACACAATGCCTCATGGTGCGTCCTCGCCGCGCGGCGAGGATGGTGATGATGATGGCGAAGGTTCTGAAACTGCCGAGAAGGACTAAGATGACTTGTTGGTAGATGATGAGGATGAGGTGAAGTAAATGAAAACATACATCATGGACGTTGGGGACGATCTCTGTCAGGAAATAGCCTGAGATCACCCCTGCCGCTGAGCTTGGGTGGAATACCAGGCAGACCGCGATCGTTGCCATCGACTGACTCACTGTAAGGTGGGGAAGACCAGGTTGTGTGGCATGAGGAGTGAAGATAGATGGAGCTATACCAAGCGCAAACAAATGTAAGACGCTGTGGGTCAAGGTGGCTCATGCAGAGAGTGTCACCACCACTGGTCACGCTGCGTCTACACCTTCTCTACGATGACCCACGTCTGCGCCATCAGTTGAGCACACTCTCTGTCAAAATCCATAGATGGTGGAATAGAAGCAAAACCGAATGTGACGTGTTTACCCCTGTTGATCGGCGTTTAGAGCACGATCGCGCCGTCTTTCCGTTTGTGTCATTTTCCACCCACCTGTACCTCTAAGTTGATAGTAATACTTAGAGGTACAGAGTTCTTCCTAAGTATGTCTCCCGAGAAGCTCCGCAGGTCATTGGGGTGCGTCCAGAGGGTCACCTTTTGGGGCAAATACCTGCTGGATTTGTTTGGCGTTTCAGTGTATGCAGAAAAGTATGTGTGTGGGTTTCCCAGCTGGCACCCAACTTAGTCAATCTGACGCTACTTTTGTTGGCCGAAAGAATTTCAGGAGCTCGTTGTAGGTCTCATCAGTCGACATAGACATGCTGTATTCTCACCTTGCTCAAACCAGTAGACGACTGATTGACGAATCACGTGGGTACACAATCTGTAATCATGTGGGGTTCCCCGAGGTCGAGAAAGGGCGGGGCGAGGACGGCGCCGCATCACGTTGGTAACGTGTGCCGGGTAGCAGAACCGCCCCAAGTCGACGCTGGATGGAGCAGGGAAACGGACAGCACGGCGTTATCAACGGTGATGGCGACTCGGCGGCCGGGGCTTCCTCTACGAACCGGGTGACCACTCTTGGCATAGGATTACCTTTTTGTGAAGATTGTAAAGAGCAAGTACATCAACAAGAATGATCTACCTATCACGAAGGAATTTTCCTCTCGAGACGCTAGTGATGCATCCCAAACAGTCTCCAAGCAGATGATAAAGTAGGTTGTCCCATAGACGGTAATAGAGTAGGGTAAAGTCGTGAAATTTCAAATTATTGACAGGCAGCGTGGGTAAAGAATGTGGGCCTGATTGCCCCTGTTTGATCAGCGTTTCTTCCCAGCTAGAGTGCTTCACGCTGATCACTGATCAGAGGGTCGTGATCTGAGGACCCTTTGAGAGCTCCGGTAAGCCTCAGATGTGCCATCAGAAAAGGGTGTCTGTCATTCTCCACGGGCTTCCTCGTTTCCACTGACAAGGACGAAACCGAATCGGATATCGATCTTCAAGGCTTCCTCGCGACCAGCCTGTTTCCTACTGGATTCTGAATCTCCCCGTCCCGTCTAGGGGATCCTGTGCCACTTACTACGGACTTGCTGCTGCCCCCGCTGCCACCACTTGCAGCAGCAGGCGAAGTTCTTGTGCCAGGGCAAGCGTGCCAGTTGGCGCCATGCTGCTGTTGCGCTTGGACTTGGTGCTTGCGTTTCTTCGTGCGGCGGTGTGGTGAAATGTCGCACGCCTCACTGATAGGTGGTACGCATCGCCAGGAACAGGATTGACGCGTGGGCTTGGGGCAATCATGTGCGCTCCATGCATGCCAAACGGATGCTTTCCTTCTCCGACATCCTGACCATCTTCCTTTACTGTCGCTCCCCCTCACACCTGACCACAATCCTCCTGTCCTTGCCGTCATCGCCAATGTGGTCACTGCACCACAGTATTGTGGCTCGGCTCGCGGAGTGGGAAAAGTGGGGGTGATAGCGATTTATCGACGTGGCTGGTACGCTGGTGTCCGATCAGGACGAGACGCAGGATATGGTTTCGCGAAGAGGAGTGGTCCAGCTCAAGCCCCAGCGCTGACGATAGACCTGGCGTCGATGCACGCGAGAGCAGCGACGGGGGTGACGAGAATAGAGGGGGAAGGCAGCGCGCGTTGAGGACCTGAAGAACGAATCGAATGCCTCTCATTCTTCAACTTCTGCCTTGGCCTCTTCTTGATCTTCCCTGTCTACTTCGTCGCTGTCATCTTTTGCGTAGTCTCTGCTTGCTCCCACCATCGTGGCATCTACTTCCTTTGCCCTTCCTCCATGGCTATGACTGTGCGCGCATATATCGGCTACTTTTCGCCACGCAGCAGCTACAGGTGACTGCACAACCCTCGCCTTGATCGTCACGTTTCCCAATTTACGCAAGTATACTGATTCCTTGTTCACCTGTCGTTGCGCACAAGAGGTACGGGGTGAAAGCAGCATGGATTGGCGCACGGTAATTGGACCCTGATCTCGTGCCGCCTACGATGGCCTCTCCAGCGCCAGCGCCGGCAGCAGCAGCGGAGGAAGTCGTAACTGGGTGAGCGTGGATTCTGGACTGCTGCTCTACTTGGACGATGTGCTTCAAGTTGTATTTCTTCGCGTCGCGATGGGGTCAAGTATCGCATGCCCACCCATCCCATAGATCATACGCGTCGTCGAAGCCAAGCGCTTTGCGTGCACCTGGGGTATAATACGCCCTCCTGTACGTGCTGAAAGGATCTCCTCTTACGACGTCTCCATCCTCGCTTGTCATCCCTCCTCTCACGTGACCACTGCCGTCCTCGCCTCGTCATCGCAGGTAAAGATAGGGCCAAAGTAAAAGTAGAGAGGAGAGCGAGACCTGCGAGTAGGCCATGATAGACGCAGACAACATACGAAAGGAACGGGTGCGGGCAGAGAGAGTGTGGAGCATGGGCGCACTGTGATGGGAGTTGGGCAGGATACGACTTCGTCTGTGGTTCCAGTGCAACGCTGGGGAAGCCCATCAGTGTCATTGACGTGGCTAGCGCGCTGGTGTCTGAGCCAGACGACTCGCAGGGTAGTCGAGCTCGGGCTCAGACTGCAGCGCAGGGATATGGCCTAGTGTCGACGCGGGGAGAGCGGCGATGGCGATGGCAAGAATAGAGAGCGGGAATTGTGACGCCCGGTTATGGCCTGAAGAGCGTCTTGAATGCCTCTCGATCTTCAACTTGCACCTGCGCCGCGGAATTCTCGTCTTCCTCATCCACTTCTTCGTCGTGCTCGTCTTCTGTGTAGTATTCGTTGACCCCTGGGGCTGTGACACGATCCTTCCTCTACCCCGCCACTGCCGCTGTCCTCACGACTATGCATACATTGCCCGTTTCTTTTCCACGTGACGCTCCTTCATTCGAACGTTCCTGGGGCCAGAACTGAAGTTATTGGGAGGGGTGACTGTCTCATCAGTGATTAACTGCGTGCTATCCCTACATGCTACACCGCTCAGTCTCACCTATACTGTACAGGCGAAGCATGCTTCAGAATTGCCTCACTATGGCAGCTAACGGGCTCCTTGGGTTGAGGTGCAAGAAGTGACGCAGAGATAGGCTCCAGCGCTTGTGAGGGCGTCGGTGTTGCGGACGCATGAGACTTCAGCAGGGACGGAGGTGACGAGACACAGACGCGACTTGGTTCATGCTCGGCTCATCTTCCAACCGAGACCGAATACTGTACGGTAGCACGAAACACCGGCTGGCTCCGGCTTGCACATAGCCGGCTACTAAATTCAGCGCTATGAAAACCCTATATGCTTAATAGTTCACCCTGCTGATGACGCTCATCTACGCTCATCTACGCCAGACCAAATTTTAAGGTATCTATGAATCTCCGTTTACTTTGTCAAGCTTCGATTCCAGGCCTGGCGTCAAACTTCCAAGTCATCTTGGTATGCCGTCTTTTTTTTGTATTCTACATTTATTCTTCAGCAAATCCGAAGATCAAGCCACGGTCTCCCAAATATATGTATCAATATAACTTGGCGCACCGGAGCAAGGTGCCTATTCCTGGGCCTTTCTGACTTGTGTCTTCTGGCCTCCGGCTCTATTCCGAGACTCACAACCTGCTACCAGTCCTGCTAAGCCGCCGACCTGGTGTGTGTGTATGCCGTTCCGACCGGTGACTACGCTAACTGTGTCACTAGATTTGTCACTAGATTTGTCAACTGCCAGGCTATCGGACAACATTACCCCGTCATTTCTTTTCCGCACCCACGTCGTTATGGTAAATAAAAGGCACCGGGATAGCTCACAGTTCTGCAACCTTGAAGTCTTTTCCCCGCCCCCTTGTCGACGATGGTTGCAAGCACCTCACATCCCACAGGGCTCTGGCGCTGGGTAGGCATTCCATCTACCAACACCCCGAGTGGCTGCAGCTGAGTGTGTACACTTCAAGGTTGAGCTATCACGCGTCCATAAGTTTGCTGGCTCGATGCTTATGTTCTGGCCCTTCGGTGGGGACGACCACACTCTCCCCTATCCTAGCTGATTAGTTCTCTCTTAATTCAGCCTGGGGAATGACGATGGCCGCACGCCCACTATCCCTGTCTCTGCAGACATATGCTTTCAATCTTACCCACGGCCTGGTCGGTGCAGCCCTTTTGCATAGGTGAGCACCATCTTGAAGTGTCTTTCATCTATTGACGGCCTTGTCTGCTGCTGGGACGATAGTATGAGTCCTTGATTCCTAGTAATTTCGCTACTCAGACACTCTTCCAGGTGCAGGTTGCGTGTGGAATGACATTCTCGATCGTGAATTTGACAGACAAGTAGGTGAGGAAACGTTCCGAGTCAGACTAAGCAAGCCCCTTGCACTCACAATTGTGGTACCACAGGGCGTACCAAGCGCAGGCCCATTGCCGATGGTCGTGTATCTGTTCCAGGTGCCCTCTTATTCCTGGCAATCCACTACGTGATGCTTGTCACTCTACTCTGGCCCTGCAACACCCTTGCGTATGTCCCATCTGTCGTATGTTGAACCCTAGCTAAAGCAGGACGGTTTGAACAGCTGGAATCTTGGGCTCGTCACAATATTCCCCCTGGGTGGGATATATCCACTTATGAAACGCGTGACGTACTGGCCCCAGGCCTGGTTAGGTACGTAACAGCCTCTGGATAGAAGTGTACACATCCGAACCACTCCATACGTTGGTAGGTGTGGCAATGAATACGATAGCCCTTGTAGCATGGAGCGCACTGCATGCGGACGTCGCTCCTGCGTCGGTGGCACTCTTCCTAGGTTGCTGGTCGTGAGTGTAATTTATGTCTTCGCGAGGATGGGCTGATGCGAACACTCCTCAGTTGGACGCTCTACTACGGCGCGTAGCTTCACCATTCGTCCATCCTTCTTCTGTCTGAACCCCGACTAGATACCATTTACGCCCTTCAAGACAAGCGTGACGACGTGCAGGCAGGCGTAAAATCGACGGCAATTCTATTCGGAGAATACGTGAAGACTATTTTAGCCCTTTTTGCTGGGTTACTGGTCGCATGTCTGGCGGCGGCCGGTGTATTAAACGGCCAAGGCGTGCCATACTTTGCCCTTACTGTCGGGGGTACAGCCTCCTATCTCATTGTGCAGCTTCTAAAACTAGACGTTGATGACCCGAAAAGTTGTTTTAAGGCGGTAAGTAGCCCACGCTCACTTTTGGCTGCATGCGCTGACTTTGAGATAGTTCGAATCGAATGGCTTCACTCTGGGCGGAATCGTTTGGGGTGGCCTATTTGTAGACTATCTTCTCGGATGAGATGCATCTACAGGTGTTGCGCACCCTATATTCCTTATATCACGAGTCGATAATGTTGCTCCTTAATTCAAAATAAATGTTATTAGATTCCTAGTATGGACCGACTTCTGAGAATCTGGGAATTTCTTACGTTACTGGACTACTAGTACCGCTATCACAATCGATCAGAGACGAGGCGTACCAGACAGTCCACGGGCAAAGCAGAATACGAGGAAGAAGTGCCGCGGGTGCATCTGCATACTGCCGGTACACGGCCCAGAGATAGTACCAAACGGAAGGGACAAGACTAGCGAAGCGAGCGCTGGTAGCGCGCGCGAGAGTTCGAAGGTAAAAGAGGGAAGTTTCAGGGAGACTAAAGGCGGAACAACCTGGCGAGCGGAGACGATGTAAGCCCGGCTGCGGTCGGTAAGAGAGGTGGGAGGGCGCCCAGGGTCGGCACGAGACAGAAAGAGACAGGCTCCTGCCGTTCGACCGTGAGCGTACGACGGCACGTTTGCCCGGATTGGCGCAACGAGGAACGAAGAGAGAAAGCTGGAAGAAGGAAATCACGCAGCGACGTTGAGAACACGAAGAGAAGTCCAATAAAGCTTCCGTGCCCTGCGAGAGGGCTTCCACAATACTCTATATATATGAGTGTGCGCCAGTACTTGGCTGTGATCCGGCTGATACTACGATCGATGCAAGTAAGGAGAGAGGGGGAGTATGGACAGTAGCCTAAGATATAGCCTGTCAGTGAAAACGGCGATGCAAGGAGCGTACGAGACGTCGGGCGGAGGGCTACGAGATGAAACTGAATGCAGAAATGGATGTCCGACGGCTTTCGTGACGTCGAACGACGTCGGCAGAGTCGATATGAGGGATCTAGTACGTGTCTGGAGAGAAAGGCTGCTTTTATAGGTAGTGTTAGAGACGGCGAAGTTCAGGTATGTATGAAAATATCGACGAGGAAGGAAAGGGACAAGTAAAAAGTGATAACGAGGGGCGTACGGTACTAGTCTTGATCCGAATTCTGTCATGCAGCTCTTGGACGAGGGAGGTTTCGGAACACATCGATGGAGTTGAAGAGACAAACCGCGGAACGGAAGGACGACTCGGATCGGAGTCACGGGCACGGGCGCTCCGAAGCGTCTTATTCCGAGCGCAGCGGCATGGCTCACCTTACACTAGGGCAGAGGGTGCCAGTCATTGGACATTTTGTCGAGAATTGACTTACATGAAATTATATCGGTGGGATGGAGGGGATAGAGGGCGGTTAGCCATCATCGAAAGACGAGGGGAGATTAGAAATAGCCGCCCTGAAAAGAGGTGAGCTATGATAGGCATTTTCGGCAGTATTTTTTTACGAGGACTATCATGTAAAATGAGTGTCATATAGACCATACTGTGTCATGGGGAAGCGAGGAACGTAAAGCTCACCTGGCTATCATGATGGCTCTACATGTACGTAGCGATGGCCCAACAGGATGATTCATAGGCCAGAGTCGACGTGGAAGAAGCGAAAAGTCAAGGACCGGTTGTGGGAAATCAGAAAAGGACCATTGCAGTGAAGCGGACGTAGACAGGAGGGTCACTTACTCGTGATCGTCCTTCTCAGAATGCTAAATCAAATGACAATGAATAGTTAGAGGGGTGAAGTATCGGGAGGAGCTCTAGATCTCAAATAAAGGTCGTCAATTACGAAACTCCATCGTGCGTCCATCGTGGGTGCCGCAATCGCAACCGCAGCGCCAAGCTGAGATATCACAGTTGGTGCGATCTCCGACGTCCACTCGGGCGCGGGGATGACCGGCTGTGCCATGTCGAGGGCCTGCAATGCGAAGAAGTTGGCGGCATGCGGGGGTATGCAGTAGTACAGTAGTCGTTTCTCCGTGAACGAGAGGTAGGTTGTAAGGGCGATCGAGGGTCAAGCCTGACGACCCATTGCTCGTCTCTGATGCCATGATGACGATAATCGCAAACGAAAACGCGGGTTTTGCGGATCCCGGTATTGAGTTACTGGAATGGGCGATATACAAATAGTAGAAGGAAACTAGGCCCGGGACCACACTGTCGCCACCGGTCCGTTGTGGCTGTGGCTGTCTCGAGTTCTCGGATACGCCGCCAGGGATGATGTACTGAAAGGGCGTGGGTGAGGGCTGCGCTTTTTCACTTTTGTTATCTGTTCCATTGTATTCCAACTATGGTCAGACATCCCCAGAGAGCAATGAGGAGATCTTGTAAAGTTAATAGCAAGGCATCATGCATGCTTCACCGTTTATAATAAACATCGGTTCGCTTTCCCGAGAACCAATCTCCGCCGGATTTTTCCGCCTCTTCAACTGTGGTGAGAGGGGAAACGCGACCCCCCTTCCTCAAATGAATTGATCCCCAGGTATGCCTTAGGCGTCTGAGATGGCCAAATACTTCTACGTGAAAGTACCGATAGTAATAAGTCTGGTCATGGTCATAGTCATCGATGTCTGGCACTGGATGGTCGCACCGCAATAAAAATGCAGTGCGCGTCTATCTTCTCAATCTGGGCGGCGTTCCTGCGTCTGATATATACATCGATGGGCAAGGCTGGGCAAGGGCTACGCCCTCTCACTCCCTCGTCTTCCCCCCGTCATCCAAATGTCTTCGACCAGCGACACAACCGCCCCTTCTCCCAATTTCCAAACAATCCTTCGTGACGCCTTGGCCAAGTACACTAAACAGACGGGAAAAGATCTCCTTAACGAACCACTCGCCGCTAAGATCCGAGGCTGCAACTCCTCCGACGAGATCCTTCGTGTATTCCAAGAGCAAGCACAGGCGTTTCAACAATTTAGGAACGGGGATTCAAGATTGTTCAAGTGGCTTAGATCCATAGTTAATGTCTTGCATCCTCTCGCCACTGATGCCATCCTTGCCACCCTTAGCGCGGGTGTCAGTCTCGTAAGTCCAACCAATCTCGTTATCTCTCCACGACAGTACTTTAACTCCCATCTTTTAGGTATTCCCGCCCGCAAAGGTGATCTTTTCCGGTATCGGTGTACTTATAAATGTTTGTATCTCCTTCGCTGTATCTCGCCAGCTAATGATATCTGGATTCTACTAGACGGCCAAGTTTGTCAGCGCAAGTTATGATGCCCTCATCGATCTCTTCGAGTGCATAGAGAATTTCCTCAGACGACTCAAGATTTACTCTGACATCCCATTCACCCCCGCAATGGCTGAAATAATCATTAAGATAATGGCCGAACTACTGGCCGTTCTTGCTCTTGCCACCAAACAGATAAACCGGGGACGATTCAGTAAGTTCATCATTGTCAGCAATCCTCTCAACTTTGAGGGCTCCGAGGACGACCACGTTCGGCTCACCTCCCCACAGAGAAATACGCAAAGAAACTGCTGGGGGGAAATGAGATTGAAGTGGTGCTCCAAAGACTCGATAGGCTCACCCTGGAGGAATCGCGGGCTACTGTTGCACAGACTCTGGATGTCGTCTACGGTCTTGTGAACAATATGGCAGTGGTCATGGAAGGTGCGCATAGCTTGTTATTAATACGTACGGTACTAAATTTTTTTATGGTAAGATGGCAAGGCATCGACGCAGGACATCCGAGAAGCTCTAGGTACGTCTGACTGACATGCCTGAACTAGTCTTGTTATTGACTGTGGCTTCTAGTCCTCATGCAACGGGCAGCAGAGCAAATAAACAAGATGAATCGTTCGTAGTTCCATAACGTCCCCGTCATTTGACGTTGGTGCTGAAAGTCCTCCTCAGGCGACCAAGTACAAGAGAACATTCGACGTTGGCTATCTCCTCCAGACCCGTCAATAAACCAAAATATCGCCCGCGAACTCCATCACAGTGGAACTGCGACGTGGTTCACTCAAGGTGACACCTTCAAAGAATGGAAAACAACTGGTTCACTTTTGTGGATCCATGGTAACCGTATGTATCTCTCACCTTTGCGTACTTTCCTGTGGTTGATGGTTTCCTGTATCATAGCTGGATCTGGAAAGAGTGTCCTGTGGTATGCGTTACCGTAACTATTCTCTCAGGAGGTGCTCACGTTATTGATTAGTTCAACGATCATTCAAGATCTCCAGGACATGCATGAAGCTGGGCTAGCCACTGTTTCATACTTCTATTTTGATTTCCGGGACTCTGCTAAGCGGGACGCCCGCAGCTTGCTGTCGTCCCTCCTTCTCCAGCTCTGTGTTCAATCTGACGCATTTTGTGACATTCTCTCTTCTATCTACTCGAAGCATGATCGTGGCTCCCGACAACCCTGCCGTGACGCGCTTATACAGTGTCTGAAGAAGATGCTCGAACTTCCTGGGCAAGGCCCACTCTACATTATTATAGACGCGCTTGATGAATGCCCCAATTCCTCCGGGTTGACCTCTCCACGTGAACAGGTCCTCAAGATTTTGCAGGAGCTTGTCGACTCTCACCCAAATCTACATTTATGCATCACTAGCCGTCCCGAGACGGACATCCGGGACGTTCTCGGACCCCTGGCAGTCCAGCGCATGTCTCTCCATGAGCAAATTGGACAAAACCAGGATATTGCCGACTATATCAACTCAGTTGTTCACTCACACAAGACCATGCAGAGGTGGCAATCTGAAGACAAGGAGCTTGTTATCGATACACTCACACGAAGGGCTGGTGGGATGTAGGACATAGCCGTCGTGCTTATTTTAAAGTTCCTGCTCACGTGACAACATAGGTTTAGATGGGTTTATTGCCAACTAGAAACCCTGTCTCGACATTTTCCGTCAAGTATCCAACGTGCTTTGGAAGAACTACCCGAGTCTCTGGACGCGACGTACGAAAAGGCATTGCAAGGCATCGATAAGGAGAAACAGGAATTTGCCCATCGTATCTTTCAATGCCTAACTGTGTCCATTCGCCCCCTTCATGTCAAGGAACTTGTGGAAGTTCTTGCGATTCCAGAGAGTACGGAACCGATTCTCGGGTTCAATGCTGATTGGCGTCCGGAGAATGCGGAGGAATACATTCTATCCACGTGTTCCACTTTGGTGGCCATTGTCGACGTCGATGGTTCCAAAGTTGTACAGTCCTCCCACTTTTCCGTGAAAGAGTACCTGACCTCAAGTCGCCTCGCATATTCCCATCAAGTTTCCCACTATCACGTTCCCCTACAAGCCGCGCATACTTTTCTCGCGCGGGCTTGCCTCTGCATACTCCTTCAACTAGATGATAGCATCAACAGGAAACGCATCAAAGGCTTCCCCCTAGCTATCTATGCTGCGCAGCATTGGGTTGACCATGCCCAGTTCGAGAATGTATCATCACTTATCCAAGATCAGATGCGCTGTATCCTTGACAAGGATAGACCACACTTCGCAGCCTGGATCTGGCTACACGACGTAGATGAGGGCAAGTGGTCACTATGCATGTTCTCTGCTCACCCGAGGCAACCTGAAGCGCTGCCACTGTATTACGCTGCTCTATGTGGTTTCCGTCACACGGCAGAACACCTCGTCGGTACACATCCAGAAGATGTCAATGTTAGAGGCGGGAACTGTGTGACTCCTTTGCACGCAGCGGTGGACAAGGGGAATCAGGAGGTTGTACTGTTCCTGCTGGAGAAGGGGGCCAACGTGGATGCTCGCAACAATGTTGATGAGACCCCATTACACCTAGCATCGCGAAACGGAGATACCACAGTCATGAGGTCAATAATTGACTACGGTGCAGATCCAAACGCGGAGAACAGGATGAAGGAGACTCCATTGTATTTGGCGTCGGAGAACAGAAGACTGGGGGCCGCAAGGCTGCTATTGGAGCTCGGCGCCAACGTAAATCACTGGGATGGGGAGGGTTGGAGTCCGCTTGAGCTGGCATCGTCAAATGGGCATTACGACGTCGCCCGGACATTACTCGACCGCGGCGCGAATGTCGATGGACAGGACATGAATGGCTGGACTCCATTACATTGGGCATTGGAGGAAGGACATCTTGCGATCGCACGAGTACTCCTCGAGCGTGGCGCGAACGTGCATCTCCGGAACAAGGAGGACTGGACTCCATTGCACTTCGCGTCGCGAGATGGACATGAAGAGGTCATGCAGCTGTTGCTTGACCACGCTGCAGATCCAAACGCGCAGAACGACGAGAAGGACATTCCACTGTCTTTGGCGCTGAAGAACGAAAGAGTGAAGGCCGCCCAGCTGCTGTTGGAGCACGGTGCCAACGTGAATCACCGGGATGAGGAGGGTCGGAGTCCGCTTGAGTTGGCATCGTCAAAGGGGCATTACGACGTCGCCCGGACATTGCTCGACCGCGGCGCGAATGTCGATGGACAGGACATGGATGGCTGCACTCCATTACATCTGGCGTTGGAGGGCGGACATCCTGCGATCGCACGAATACTCCTCGAGCGTGGCGCGAACGTGCATCTCCGGAACAATTGGGGCTGTACTCCATTGCACCTCGCATCGCAATACGGACATGTGGAGGTCGTGCAGCTGTTGCTTGACCGCGCTGCAGATCCGAATGTGCAGAACGATGAGAAGGAAACACCACTGCTTTTGGTGTCGGATAATGTAAGAGCTGAGACTGCCAAGATACTATTGGAGCACGGTGCTGACGTGTATTTCAAGGATATGCCGTGGTGGTTTTCCCCTGGTTCGGCATCGTCAAACGTGCACGACGACATTGCCCAACTATTACTTGACCACGAAGCGGATCCCGACGAGAACTCGGAGAACAAGTATTACTTGACTTTGTTGCACGGGCGTGTGAAGGTTGCACAACTGTTGCTTGATCGTGGCGCCAACGTGAACGCACAGGCGATGGATCTCTGGACTCCGTTGCACCAGGCAGCATACTGCGGACAACTCCTGGTTGCGAAGGTCTTGCTCGAGCATGGTGCGGACCTGCATATCCGAGACGAAGAAGGCAAGACACCCTTGCAGGTAGCATTGGAGAACAACGAGGTCGCGCAATTACTATCAGAGCGCACCAGCGAGGGGACATAGGATGTAGCGAACGCGGGGTTGCAATGTACGATGTGGAATCGAAGACGATCTAGTTTTATTTCGTAAATTGGGTGCTGCACAAAATGGATAATCTATATGGCATACGTGAAGTTTCGGCATGTCACTTGTTGCTTGTAGTGCGAATGCGTTCAATTCAAGCCTTCGTATGTTTCGTCGGCCGATCTGCATTGATACACGTCTTCAATTTTCCTTCCCCGTCAATCTCACAGTTATAGCAGACAATATCTAAGGCGCCTCCCACTTCACAGCCCGAAAACCCTTGAGGTACAAGGGTATCGACCCACGGCGTTCGAAATGGCAAATAAAGTAATACCTGACATTCGCCAATCTGCGACCTAAGCAAACGAATCGGCATTCTCCGCTCCACACTCAACCGCACACATCAGCGGCAGATGAGAACCGTCGGTGCTCTCTCTACCTCCTCCCACTACCCCACTATGATCAGAGTCGTCCCCATCCCCGCCGTGGACAGCCTGTTCGGCTCGGAGATGGAGGTTGCTCTTGCATTATACCTTGCTCTCTTCACATGGTGCTCTTGTCGTTCGCGTCGGAATTCGCCTTCTCAACTTAGGCGAGCTCGGTCACGCCTGGGACAGGCACACGAAATGAATGAGCTCATGTCGACCATGGTTTGACAACTGGCACAAAGGACGAAGTTCCTTGACATGTCAAAGATTGCAGCAACCGGACAAGGGGTGTGTACCCCAGGGAACTCAAGATGTCGCTTGAGGTAGTCCAAGAAACGACGTGGGAGAGGTCACGGTCTCGCATGCGAGAACTGGCAACGCTTGCAAATCGTGAGGTGAACGAAGGAGAGGCTAGACGAATAGGAGATAAGGGTGGGAGTTTGACAGGTACCCACTCGTCAATTCGATGGCCATGTGTATCCAGGTGAAGGACGCTACAATCAGCTTCTGCTCACGAGTAGTCACCAGCTGTCGTATCCTCAATCCCTGACGAGAGAGTAGCTGGAATGTAGGTCGAAAAGTGGTGGGGATCCAAAAACTCCTCATGCAGTCTTTCAGATCGGCTAAAAGTCTAGGTGCGCGACAAGTGAGATATATGAAAACCTACACCATAGGGGTTGGGAGGACCTCTGACTTGGGAAGAAATCGTTCGCCGTAGCCGCTGCCGCTGCCGAGCTGAGGCAGCATGTCAGGCTGACCGCCATCATCGTCAACCCACTCAACAAAGAAGCGAATGGGGGTGGGGAATGTGTGGTGTCTAGGGATGGAGGATACTTGAGGATGGAATTATACGAAACCAAGCCAACATAGGGAGCACAGGACTTTTTTTTTTTTTTCGAATCCATTAGTGTGCGCCCTGGGGTACAGAACCCTATGTAGCACTATACATGTACGTAGATCTGCTTTGTAGCTATCGCTTTGCAATTGTTTCTACTGCCAAATGAACCTTCTCCCTTGCCCAGGGTGTGAGCAAACGTGGCGTATCGTAGGGCTTCGGTGGAATCGTACGCGGAGCTATTCGCGTGGGGGAGGGTACCGGGGCGCGTGTGTCGGGATGGCCTCGGGGTGGAGCTGTATGTTGGCCTTCCTTCTGCGTCTCGTCTGTCCTTCCTCGTGTCATCCGTTCCGATAGGCTTGGTGTTGCGGGGGCGCCGGACTTGCGCGCTCGCGGCCTACGTTACAGGGAGGGTGTTGGGTGTTGGACGTTAGTAGTTGCTTGCTGCGCTTTGCGGTGTAGTGTGTCTGCCAGGTTTTCTCTCGCGTAGTATGCTCATTGCATTTGTACCTGACCCACCTTGTATGTGAAGCGGTGGGTGGCTTCGATATAGTTGGCTAGTGGTAGTATTACCTTCTCATTTGCTAGGAGCGCGGCGAGCGTTAGGTCTTTCCCAACTTTCTTCTTGAGCGCCCATCTTTCGTGTGCGTAGCCTGGGCAGCGCAGTAGGAAATGCTCTACCGTTTCGTTGGGTTCGCTGCACGCCGGGCATTGTGCACTGCCAACTCTACGGAAGTGGGTGAGGTAGTTATTTAGGGGGAAGCACAGGACGTACGCAAAGAGGCTGCTAGTTGAGATGACTGATAGATGTATGTTCGGAAAAGTGAAGGGAAGTGGCAGTATGAGTGGCCAAACAGCGCACCAGCCTCGCAAGATGACGCCACTGGGCTTCTCCAGCACCGTTAACGAATACCTACCGCCCGCACCACCCGTCACGCTACGCCTCCACCAACTCCACAATGGTCTACCCCACCTGCCACAGGACTGCAAGCTTCGGCATCTATCGCTGCGCAGCTGCTGGTTTCGCTCTCATTCTGGGTATCCCTGCCACTCCCACTACACCTCAAACCCCAGATCCGTCGCGGTGACGCAGAAAACCGTGGATGATGGGGACGACCAGGAAGGACGATGGCAGTCGTACGGGAGGGGTCGCAGCGGCAGGGGAAGGTACGAGAGAAGGGAAAGGAGAAGGGCCCTGTACTAGAACGCAATGGGGCTTGTATTAGTAGGCCCAGCTATTGTTCTCTGCAAGTCGTACGACCTGTTGGCATCGGTAAGGGTGCGCAACGACTTGCCAGAACACCGCGGGAAGAAACACTAATGGCACATCCTAGTGGTAGACCGGTGTAGGGAGGGTTAAGGTCTTGACCCGGATCCAAACCAAATGCTCAAGCGCAAACATAGAGGAAATGGAAGGCGAACCTCCGAGTCACCGCTATTCGACTAACGCACGATCGTTTCACCCCCACTCTGAGCAGTCCAAGCAGATGAGAAAGTAGGTCTCAGCCTGAGTGGAATTCGGGCAATTAAAAAGGCAGTTCGATACCTAGACTTAGTCGTGCGAGCCCTGCTATACATCGCATCCGTGAGGGTGTCACGCTCACATGACCAAGTATGAGCTATTGTTTTCGTCATCATGGTGTGTCATCACAGGCTCTAGTGCTCGTCCGCGAGTCGTGCTCATGTTTCATCTGACAGTTTCCCCCATGACACGCTAAATCGGGTATAAGATCGACAACTTGAGCATTATGAACAAACGTGTATGCTTAGATAACATTATCCCTGACTCGGCTAGACTCTCTGATCGTCGTAATGGGACTTGTGAGCAGAACCCATGCACCGCAGCCTGGGAACGAAGATACAGTACTGTATATCCATAACCCCCTTGGGACAGAGGATGCTTTCAGCTTGACACAGTGATTGGTACCTTCCAAAGTTGTGTCCACCAACCAGAAACAAAAAGTCGAGGAACCGCGTACGTGCCTCTCTCATAATTGTTTTGCTTATTTCATTTCCAGCAGCCTCACTTGTCTCTTTCCCCCGCTACTCACCCACTGCCGTCCTCATTATCGCGCCATCACGCCTCCTCAGTTTCTGGGTCCTACCAGCTACGTTTACAACAGGGAATGTATGCGTCCATGTCGTTGTACCGGGGAAGTAGGGACAATGTGAGTCGTTTTCTGTTCTTCCTCCCATTACCTCTCTGCACCTGGACAAGTCCCAAGGGCCATTCCCTGCCTCCCCGCCCATTTCTCCACGTGTTCGGTCCGGCCACTACCAGGACGATGATCGCGGCAGCGGCGATGGGTGTGACGCAGGGACAACGTCATGCCTCCATCCTCTCCAACTGGGCACACCACCCTGGCAAGGATAACATCTACTACCTACTACCCCATCCCCACGCACCGCGACCACGAACACAAGAACAACCCAATTACGACTACCCCTGCTACCGCCACCATCGCACGATTACTACGGCCACAATGATAACGACAAGATGACCGTGGTCACCACGGCCACGACCACCTAAGTACGAGCACTACAGTCACCGTGACCAAGATGAACAGGATAGCCGAGACTATGGTGGCCGCCATGGCCGCAACCGCGACCACCATGACCACATCCACTCTGTGCAGCCATCCATGTGCGTCAACTGCGGAGTAGCTAACAGTGACGACAGTGGCCCGCGTCAACATTGTAATACCTGGCCATTCTCACGGCATCTCGACTTCAAAGCGGCGGACGACTACAATTACGATGAAACCACAGTACGTGTCATGGTCATGGTGCAACGCTCTGCCAGCTTTGGGACAGCAGGTGACGTTGATGATCTCCATGCGGGCACGGGAGGTACGTATATGGCGCAGGGCCTTCCCCTCCCTGCCTAAACTTGGGAGCAGCTGCCAACAAAATTCAACAATCACAGGACTCATTGAGAGGCTACAAATTAGACAGAACAATAGATTACAGCATGGTCTCTAGAAGCTCCACTACCCGGTCTTTGCGCGTCTGGCTACTGGCGCAAATAGCTTCCTAAGGTCAGACAGTGACACATCACTGATATACCGTTCCTGAACGAAATCCACCAAACGAAATACCAGCGTTGTAACAATCCTTTGGAAGCATGCTTTATGGGCAATTCTTAGCACTGACAAGGTGAACGACGCTATTACATTACGGTGTCAGTGTGTCATATCTACAGTGTGGAATGTTTCCAGCGGTCCACCTACCACAGTCTTTAGGTCCTGCCAGCTACTGGCGGTGGCACTTTCGGAAAGCAGGGACGATGTGAGTCATTTTTTCCCACTTGCTCGCTGCACCCAGACAGGTTCCAACGCTTCCCCATGTGTTTGGCGCTAGTCACCGACGACCAGGACGAGTACAGCAATGACGGCAGCGACAGCTGTGACGAGCGGCCAGCGTCGTCCGCCCGTGCCCTCAACTTGGGGACACCACCCCGACAAAGATGACGCTAACCATCATCATGCCCACGCACCGCGGCCACAGGCACGAGTCACTCAGAGAACAACATAATCACGACTACCTCTGGGACGGCCACCGCTGCACGACCAACGCCATTCCGACAACGACGACTACATGACCGTGACCAATACGGCCCCGACTACCCCAATTTCGGGCACCACGGTCACCATGATCAATATGACTGCGACGACTATGGCCACAGTCGCCGCGATCTTTGC
>WTXC01000100.1:0-99783 GCA_022496195.1 Lactifluus subvellereus | reverse complement strand
AGCTTTGGGTCTTCGCACCAAGTCACGTGCTCGCCCTACTCCGAAGAACTCAGCTTCACTCTCGCGTCGACGTGACCACCAGAAGTGTCACGCTTAGGACCACGTGCTCGTTGCCCTCGCACGTGCTCATTCTTGCCCACGCCCAAGTCGCACAAGTCGTGCTCACGGCCCGTCGAGCCGTAACATTGTCCTAGCAGCAGGGCGATCCCCCACTGACCTAGGAACGCTAGACCTCTTCAAAAAGGGTCTTCGTCGAGGGATAGCACTAAAAATCCTCAACAAAGAAACCATACCAACGACCCTAGATGATTGGCAGGAGGCAGCGTGAAAGGAAGTCATTAGGAGCACCCAGATACTCACCGACCTAGGACCTGCCCCAAACCAGCAGTGCTGTTACAACCACGACCACCATGCACACTGACTTGCGCACGACCCAGTCTGTGGGGAGCTCCTGGAGCTCACAGCTGGCTAACTGACAAGACAAGGATGGAATTGGGACTCCTAGGGAGTGCCCCTGAACTGCTACGCACTCATTTGACACTATGGACACTGAACTGATACTATACGGACTGATTAGGAAGGAGGCTGCTAGCCTCATGTACGCTCGCATGGTTGCAGCACTTGCATGGCACACGCATGTGCATGCATCACGCATATCACATCAGCACATCACAGAACGCTAAAAGGCGTGTTCCCCTGGGTCCAGGGTGTAGTGCAGATGTGTTGCAGCATGTTGGCAGGCTGCACGTTCACCGGACATTGAGTACTTTTGCTATTGGGTCGATCACTATGACCCTTGATCTCATACCTCATGCGTGCCCTTGATTTCTTACTGATACACGTGCGCGTCCTTATGACACAGAGTCTGGAACCTACTAGATGCACGGGCCCTATGCCCTGACGATTACGCAGCCCTCTAGACAGGGGCCTTCACGAAACTATAAGTAGCACACTCCTTTGTGCAGTAGACTACAGACTCGACCTCTTTAACAATTCAGCCTACTTGAACCTAGGAATCCCTGCAGTGGGAAGCACCCCTAGGATACTCCGAACCAGACCAGACCTTCCAAGGCCACCAGTACACTCTCCCCTCCTCTCTACCCCTCTTTCTCCCCCTTTGTCATAAGGGAACTCTTTTGGCTTGGAACACCTTTGCATTGAAGTCACTTAGGAGTCACTACGCTATCAGTGCACCTTTGTCACTTGTGCCCGACAGTTGGCCTACATCTTGAGCCATTGCAATCAAGAGGAGAACCATTGTTCAATCGTCCACAGTGCACGCAGCACTACCCTGAAGCAGGACTTGGGCTGAACCAAGTCAACGATAAGCAAGTCGCTTAGAACACCCAAGGCTGAGCGTAACAAGCGCTTCACTCCCAAACCACGTTTTATTCCCAGAGCGCCCATCCCTGCTCAGCACCCTAGAAACAATGCCCCAGTCCCCATGGATGTGGACGCTGCGCGCATGGGAGGACCACTAACAGACGCAGAAAAGAAAAGGCTCATGGATGAGCGAAAATGCTTCTACTGCAAAGAAAAGGGACACCGCGCCGCCCAATGCTTCAAGAAAAAGGGGAGACAAAGCCAACAAGCCCCCTCCCAACACACCACACTCATAAGAACGACGAGTCAAGAAAGCCTGACCATTGTTCCCGACGACAGCGCCAGCCAAGCCCCAATGGACATCATGTCCCAGTTACGCGCCATGAGCGCAACAGAGCGATCAGCAGCCTTTGACCGCATTATCCAGGAAGACCTGGATTTTTAAAGCGGCTTGACCTAACAGCCTGGGATCAAGCCTCGCGTATTTGTACCATGTATGTCTCAAATCGAAATAGTATCAATGTCAATTTTACGTTTTCCACCATACATGGAATGGCTGCAGAAAGTGCGCTCATAGACAGTGGCGCCACCGACAACTTCATCGACCAGAAAACCGCCCAAAGGCTGCATCTTGTGCCCAGACGACTCCCCCAGCCACGCCTCCTCTACAACGTAGACGGATCCGAAAACCGCAGTGGCCGTATCACCACCTACTGTGACCTGACAAGGAAAGAAAGAAAGCGTGCAGCGCTTCTTCCTCGCTAACCTAGGACGAGATCGAACGATCCTAGGATTCCCCTGGTTTCACACCTTCAATCCCGATATTGACTGGAGCACCAAGACCGTCAAAGGAGGACCAATCTCCCTCGCTCTAACCAGCAGAAGGGCACCAGAACAGCCCAAAAGCCTATTGCGATATGCCCAACTACTTGGACACGCCCTCCAAGCCACCGCCCTGGAAGAAGGAGACAACCTAATCCTCCAGATCAACAGAACGAATATTGCTCAAGAATGGGCAATCAAGGAGCACCAGGAGCGAACTGCCCCCACAGCAGCTGATGTACCCTTGGAATACTCCCAACACTGGAGGGTTTTCTCAGAAAAGGAGGCACAGCGATTCCCGCCAAGTAGACAAGATGACCACGCCATCAGGTTAAAACCTGACACCCCCGCCATGCTGGACTGCAAGGTCTACCCACTGAACCCCAAAGAAATGATCGCTGCCGACGCCTGGCTCAAGGAACAGCTCAACAAAGGATACATTGAGCTGTCGAGCTCCCCCTACGCTGCCCCCTTCTTCTTCATCAAAAAGAAGGATGGATCCCTCCGCCCAGTCCAAGATTACCGTACATTAAACAGCTGGATGATACGAGACGTTTACCCCCTCCCTGATATTAGCATCCTCACCAGAGACCTCGAGGGACGAGCCCTATTCACCAAGTTTGACATTAGATGGGGATACCATAACGTAAGAATCAAGGATGGTGATCAATGGAAGGCGGCCTTCAAAATGCCACAAGGATTGTTCCAACCACGCATCATGCTATTTGGACAGTGTAACGTGCCCAGTACCTTCCAGCGAGTAATGGATCGACTCCTGCGCCCACTAAAGCTCAAGTACCCAAGGATGATCTTCGTATACATGGATGATATCCTCGTTGCCACGCCCCTAGACCATGCGCTGCACCGACGCGTGGTCCATGAGCTGCTAGACATCCTGGAAGCAGCATCGTTCTTCTTGAAGCCCCAGAAATGCCAATTCAAACAAAGGCGAGTTGAATACCTGGGACTAGTCATTGATGGAGACTCGCTACGCATCGAGTCTAGCAAACTGAAGGGCATCAAGGAGTGGCCTCGAGTACTTACCAGCGTCAAGCAGCTGCGATCCACGCTCGGCGTCCTAGGATACCAACGCCCCTTCATACCAGGGTTCGCCGAAATTGCCCGCCCCCTAACCAACCTCCTAAAGAAAGGAGCCCCTTTCATCTGGACAGATGAGTGCACCGCAGCAGTCGATCAGCTCATCGAGATTGTTACAAGCGACCCAGTTCTCTGGCAACCAAGCCCAGCGCGCCCCTATGAACTAGAAGTAGATGCCTCCCAAAATGCCACAGGGGCCATCTTGTACCAACACAATGCTCAGGGACGCCGACGACCAGTAGGGTATGACTCCAAGACATTCACAGCCACAGAACGCAACTACCCCATCTGGGACAGAGAGTTCCTCGCCATCATCAGAGGATTAGAACACTGGCATCACCTGCTCATGGGAGCCCAGCACCAGGTCACCGTTATCACTGACCACAAAAATCTTCAATACTACCAGTCGCCCCAGAAGATCAACCGCCGCATTGCCTGATACATCCTCATGCTTGGGGATTACCATATCACCCTGGTACACCGCCCAGGAGCCACGAATAAAGCTGACGCCCTCTCCCGCCACCCAGACTTCGACCATGCTGGCCAAGACAACGCCAAAGTCCTTGCCCTGCCACCCGCTTTATTTACTAATGCCGCAACAAGTGTCGACCTTGAGGACCGCACCTTCACCCTCCAGAACAACCATAAAGACACTCTCGCCACCTGGGCCTCCACCTACCCCATTGAATGACACCCTGGAGGAGGCTGGTGGCATGCCAACCACCTTGTTGTCATGGCAGACAACGACCTTAGGAGGGGAGTGATCTCTCTATACCACGACTCGCCAACCGCCGGGCACCCTGGAATTTTGAAAACTTGCCTACTCATCGCCAAAGACTACTGGTGGCCCAACATGAAGCAAACTGTCCTTGCCTATGTTAAGGGATGTGCCACCTGCCAAGCCACCAAAGCAAACACCACCAAGCCGGCACCACCTCTTATGCCTATAACGACCATCCCAAACGCCTTGCCATTCGAAACCATTGCCCTTGATCTAATCGTTAAGCTGCCCCCATCAGGAGGATTTGACTCTATCCTCATGATCACCGACCATGACTGCTCAAAGGCCGCCATATTCATCCCCTGCAATGAAGCCATGACTGCACCAGAACTCGTCGCATTATACGCCAAGCATGTGTTCCCCCACTACGGCATTCCCCGAAAGATTATCAGCAACAGAGGAGTGCACTTCGCCTCGCACTTCCCACGAGAGCTATGCAAAACGCTGGGGATCAAACAGAACATCAGCACCGCATACCACCCTCAGACAGATGGACAGTCCGAGCGAACTAACCAGTGGCTCGAGCAGTACCTCCGCATCTACGTAAACCACCAGCAGAACGACTGGTCCGCCCTCCTGCCCATTGCCCAATATGTCCACAATGCCTGGCCCAGCAGCACAACCAAGCAAGTGCCCTTCCAACTCCTCATGGGGCATATCCCACGCGCCCACCAGCCACAGCGATCTGAGAAAATGCCGTCGCTCCAAGAACGCCTAGACCTCGTCCATCGAGGACAAATATCAGCCCAGACCGCCATCACTAACGCCCAGACCCTTGTTAGCGCCAGAAAGGGAGCGCGATTTAAGCCATTCGCAAAAGGACAGAAGGTCTGGCTCAATGGAAGGAACATCCACATCACCCAGCCAAGTGCAAAACTCGCTCAAAGGCGCTATGGCCCCTTCCAGATCACTGACGTCATTTCCCCAGTAGTATATCGAATCACAATTCCCCCTCAGTGGAAATTATGTTGCGTTCATGACGTATTCCATGTGAGCCTCCTCACCCCATATGTAGAAACTAAAGAGCATGGCCCCAACTTCACAGAACCACCTCCTGATGTCATTGATGGAGAAGCAGAGTATGAAGTCGAGGCCATTCTAGAATACCGCACATTTGGAAGAACAAAGCAACCGCAGTACCGAGTCAGATGGAAAGGATACTCCACAGCAGAAGACACATGGGAACCTTGGAAGAACCTGAAAAATTCACTGAACCTAGTCCACCAGTTCCACCGAGATAACCCCACAGTGATAAGGAAAGCCTATATAAGATGTTAGGCTCAAGCGTTGGCCTTCTGCATGACTTGTGCGACTGGGTGGTTCGTTAACTTGGTCTAGCCCAAGTCTAGGCTTCTGTGGACTCTGGAGGGCCTGGAACGCACAGGTGAAGTGTGATTCACAAGGAGAGTGGACAGTCCCTTCAGTGCGAAGTTAGATATGATCGAGGGATCGTATCTACACAATGCAATGAGAGAAAAGCAGATCGACACTTCAAGGGGTAGGGCACAAGCTTGGCAAAGCTCCTGCCTCTGCGCCTTGAGGGGAAGTGCAGGCTAAGGTAATCACAAGACAACCTCAGCTTGCAGAACAGGGGAACTAGCTTGATTGCTCAAGAAGTCGAGTCTGAGTACATACAGACGAGGTGAAGCACTATAAGTACTAGGTAGGGTCAAGGGTAGTGCGTCACTGTAGCTATGATGTCATGTACAAGGGCAAAGGGTAAACGCGTCATCATACAGGGTTGAGGGTAAGTGCGTCATCGTACAAGGCCTAGGGCCCGTCATCAGTAAGCAATAGGCGGCCTCATGGTTCGCATGAGGCAGTGGGTCAAGGGGGAAGGCATATAGGGAAAGAAAAGGTAGGGGTACTCAGTCCAGAGCAGTCCAGAATGTAACATAAGACATGCCTTGACCGCCCTCAAGTCATCATCCCCCTCTCTCACCTCTACCACACCCAGCACACCCCCACCCACTTACTCATCTCTTATGTCCTCCGATGGCTCGCAGAAAAACCAACTCGCCGACAAAGGGAAAGGAAGGGAAGCCTCCATCGCCCTGGACTCACCCACGCCCTCCATCTTGCAGAATGACGATGCGCAGCACCCCATGCAAATCCATGTCGCCACCAGGATATTCACCGTGCGAGGCGACGACAGCAGCGACGATGACAGCAGCGACGCCAGCAGCAATACCGAGTGGACTGCCAACGATCGAAGAACAGGTGGACCAGTTCCTGAGCGAGCTTCTCCACTCCCTGACCTCCACAGCTGTGCCAAGTTTGATCACCCCCTCTCCACCGACAATTTCTGTGGAGTCTGCAACGCCCCCATTAAGATGGACAACGGCCATGCCACCTGGAGCGCCTCCCCCGTCTCGAGCAGCAACATGGCGACCGCCAACTCCCGTACCCCCACTTCGCCGACTGGGGTTGATGCCCCCGCTATTTCCACATCCATTAGACGAGGTATGGACGATGACCTTGCCAGCGCCTTCCAGCTTTTGCAGCCGCCAAATGTCGCTGCCACCAGAACACCCGCTGCGCTTCCGACACGGCTCCCAGCCCCTCCTATCCTCTGTAGCTACGCAGACGTCACCACCGCCCACACCAATCAAGGAAGAGAGCCCCGCACCACAACTCCACGTGCCCACGGTGCCCGAGGGAATCCAGGCCACGGTCAGCCAGATGACACACTCGGCTACAATGGTTATTTCCTGCGATGGAATCAACTTGTTGATGATCCAAGTGAACGGAACGTTATCCTTGTCCCTGATCACAACAATCAACTAGTCCCCGCCATGTACTATGCCCACCTGCCCTTCCTCAATGAGCCCCTCATCCTGGGACATCTGACGCTGACGTCCCACATATTCGCTGAGCCCCTCCATGCTAAACCGTGCCCCGACGCTCACCTCCCAGCCGTAGACGACTGGGACCTCTTCGTCTTGGAGGGTAGCCACCAATTTCGCCATCATGTCAACAGGCTCGTCAACGGGCTCGATGACCAGGGAGTAGTCACTGAAATCCACAGGTATCGCACTGTGGTGCGCAAGCTCCACTTCCAGATCGAGCAGGAGTACCACCACCTGCTGACCACCCCGGAGTGCCGCGTCGAGTACACCGCCCTCCAGCTGCAGAGGGACGCTGACCTAGTCCGATGCTGACACAAGCTCAGAGACGAGCTGCGAGGGATCGAGGTACGCCTCTATGAGGCCGCGGTCATGTCGTGCATTGGCCCGAAGATGGACCAAATCCTGGAGCACCCCATCCTCCCATCTATGTCCTACTTCATGCAGGGACACCCCGCGACTCACCAGACCAACATCGCCGCTCCCCTCCCCGTCCATGTGCTGCCGCACGTCCACTTCATGAACGCACGCCCCCTGCCCATCCGCAAACGCACCGCCATCCACGCCCTCCGGCCCAAGCGCCCCTGCCCTGAGTCCTCCCCCAACGCCAATGATGCCGGACGAGCCCTATCCAGTGAGCCTGCCACTTCAGACTAACAGCATGGCAGCTGTCCCTTAGGGGAGGGCGTACTGTTACGATCTCACCTACGGACTGAGCGGACCATCTCTTCCTTTATTACAATACCATGCTTACTGTCACGGTTACAAGGGACCGTGGCTCTAAGTGAGCGCATCGTTCGGGGTCACGTGATCGTGTGGATGTATCACGTGTTCTTGCCGTGGCTCGCTATGGTCACGGGGATCGGGGTCACGGACTCGCTGTGGTAACGTGACGCTCATGGCACGCTGTGGTCACGAGGGTATCGAGGTGGGCCAAGATGCCCGAGTACTTGGTTCTGGTAGGTGCACCTTAAAGCACCTGTTTGGCAACGTTCCACGTGTTATAGCACACGATGACAAGCTTCGATGTGGCTTACTAAGCCGGAGCGGTGGTAGAGACGAAAAGGGAAAGTCTTGTTGCCACCAGAGTTCCTTGCGCACAAGGCAACTGATTGGGTAATCAACTTGTATTGGAGACAAAGTTGAGACTGGGGATTCCAGCTCAACTTCCTACAGTTCTTATAGTACTACTCCCTAGTCACTATGAGTCGTAAGTAAGAGTCAGTAGTACTCAATAAGAGTCACTACTATGAATCGCGTATCAGTCAGTATCAGTCACTAGCAAGCGACTCATAGGGAGTCGCTCTGAGTCGTGTACCAAGTCGCGTCGCGTCGCAGTCATAAGGAGTCAGGCATCACATGACATATGGTCATGTGATAGGTAAGGAAGTCAGCGTGTCACATGACATAGGGTCATGTGACAGTACAGGTCACGTGTCAGCTCGCGAAGCGAAAGATAGAGACGTGAAAGCAAGGGCCAGAAACTGTAACACTTACGCTTTGCACTGTGACTCGGTGGTGATAACTGATGACGCTCCATGAGGACATGGAGCATGCACTATACTTAGCACGCTGACTCGTTGTGACTTGCCCCACTCCACAGGTCACTTGTGGAGCCGGTACTATACTTAGCGGACTACTCCACTACCCTCGTTATGACTCGGTAGCAGTAGCATGTGACTCCCCTGTACCAGGCCTATATAAGGGCCTTAGTTTGCATAGAGTCAAGCCCTAAGCTTGACTTCATTTCAATTCGATTCAATCTTGCCTCTTCACTTGAGCTCACCGCTCTAAGCCATCGCCCTTACTTGAACTTGCCACTTCAAGTCGCCTTTCGCGTTCATCGCTCAGCAAGGCTCTGCTTCGCTCCCATGCCCTTCTAAGTTGGCTGCAATGACTTAGCTTTGAGCCTTCGCACTAGTCACGTGCTCGCTCTACTCCGAAGAACTAGCTTCACTCTCACGTCAACGTGACCACTGGAAGTGTCACGCTCAGGACCACGTGCTCGTTGCCTCGCACATGTTCACTCTTGCCTACGCCTTAGTCGCACAAGTCATGCTCACAGCCCGTCGAGCCGTAACACTTCACCGGTGATATTCGTGGTGCAGGGGAGGAATTTTGCTGCCTTGGAGCAGCCTTGATCGACCACCATGAGGACAGCATTAAAACCGTGCGACTCTGGCAGGTCTGTGATCAAATCCATGGTGATGGTCTGGAATGGGCCATGCGTGGCATCCACTGGTATTGTCTGGAGTGGGGCGTGTTGATGATGGGTTCATGGTTTATTTTCTTGGCATGATGCGCAGCTGCGAACGTAGTTGGCGATGAATTCTTTCATGCCGTCTCCTTTGTATTGTTGTTCAAGGAGGTGCAGGGTGTTGGCAATGCCAGGGTGACCAGCGAGTGGATGATTGTGGTGAAGGCACATGACTTCGCGCCATTCTTCGAGCTCTTCAGGAAATGTGAGTTTGGCAAAGCGGGAATTGGGGAGGAGTACAACTCCTTTATTATCATCATCCCCCTGGTTTACACCAAAGGGTCGCAACAAGAAGTCGGCAGGGATGTGTCGCTTTCCAGGGACATGCACCAGTTTGAAATCATAATCTGCGAGTTCCTGGTGCCATCTCACTTGTCATCGGTTCAGGTTCTGCGGTTTTCAATAGTATTGGAGGTTATAGTGATCAGTGTGAACGAGGGTTTGATGGTGCGAGCCGGCAAGGTATGGCTGCCAATATTCGAGTGCGCGCACCACGGTGTACAGTTCCTTGTCATAAATATCCCAATTGCGCTGCGTAGCATCGAGGGTCGCTGACAGGAACGCGACAGGACATAACTTGTTCTTGTCATCGCATTGCTGCAGCACCACACCAATGGCATACACTGAAGCATCAGTGTCGACAATGAACGGTTTGTCGAACTGAGGTTGTCTGAGGATAGGGGTGGTGGAGACTGCATCGATAAGGGACTTGAACACTTCTTGGTGTTTCTCATTCCAATGGAACTTGCCACCTTTCGCACAGTGAGCTACAAGCGTGTTCAGTGGTGCAGCCAATGTGCTGAATCCCTTGATGTACATTCGGTAGAAGTTCAGGAAGCCGAGCAGTGCTCGCACTTCCTTCAGGGTCGTGGGGACTTCATCAGGTTTTTTACATTTTTCTTGTGAGGGCTTGTACAAGCCTTAAAAGCCACAAGCCAAAAAGTAAAACCAGCTATGTCCAATTTTCCACAAGTCAAGATTTTCATTTGCTTGACAAGCCCAAAAGATGGCAAGTTTACAGTAAACACAATAGGGAATGATACAGGTATGCTACTAGATCCAGGCACAGTTTTCCCACACTATACCCATACCCGCCACTGGCCACCAGTACCAACCTCACTCAAAACAAATCAAAAATTAGTAATATTAATTATTAAAAATAGTATATATTATTATTAAAAATGTTTATATATTATTATTAAAATAACACTATAAAATAACGTTATGGAATACCCAGCTCGCTAGACCAGGCATGTACGCGTGCAACATGGCACACCGGGGAGTAGCCGGCGACTGAGCACGTACATCATCCCCACAATGAATGCACGCTGCACCCCCGCCTCATCCCCATGATGAACGCACACTATGCCCCCACCCTGTCCCCATCCTGCACCCCCGCCTCGTCCATGCGTTGCTACTGCACCCCTTGCTGCCCCCACAGGGGGGCCTGACCCATTGTTGATCAAGCCTGCTGCAATCTCAGCACAACCTGCACCTTGACCCAGGCATCCCGTCCAAGCCGCCTTGCCTCCCACACTTCACTCTACCGCAACCCGGCCAGCATGCACCACTGGAGGTCAAACGCATGGGTGCGGGGGCTGCACTTGGCGCAGTGCATGGGGATGTAAAGAGTCACATGCACCATCGTGCAGTTGCGTGGGAGGGGAAGGGGGCATTCTGCAATCAGTATGTCGATGGAACTACAAACAAGTCAATAACCCTTCTATTGGTCGATATTTGGACATACATTGTGCAGTTGATATGGAATTGATATGAAGTGGGACTTTGGTAAAGTCCTTGGACGCCTTGAAGACGAATTGCCTGAGGTCGAATTGTACACGTTCCAAAGATGCGATCTCGATATCTGCCAGTGTGACTACTAAGAATGGTGGATCAGACAGATGGCCAGACATTCAGTCAGAGGGTGGAGGCAAACATTGGTTCGGAAGGGAACTCCCTCAAATGACAACTCCCGGAATGGAAAGCACATCGCCGGTCTGATCAGTTGCATGTAAGCGGGACTAGCATCGAAGGATGAGAGATACGCACCGAGTTAACCACAGCCTCCGCGACCCTCTCCGAAAAGGCATTGAACTCCTTATAAAGCATTTGGCGCCAGTTTCGCTTTTACTGCTCCATCTCTATCTCATCTTCATCACCATATCTGTGCTTGCGCTCGCAATTACCGGTTTCATCGAATTGGATGTCTGACGCCTCTTGGTAGAATTGTACATCCTAATGTTGTTTTAAGTATCATTAACTATGAGACGGAGGAAAGCGGCTATACAAGTTTTTTATGTTGATCCTTGCTTGCACGGGCGTGGGTATTCCCTCTGTGTTACTATGGTCACAGGTGTGACAGGTGTGTGTTGGACTCTGCTGCCGCCACCACCGCTGCCACCATGACAGACCATCACTTGTACCGTGATTTGTGGATATTCCACTAGCATGGATTTGCTACACGAACCACTATTTATTTGGTGTGCATTTATCTCATTCTTTTATGCTAACATGGGGTACTTCCAGCAATGGCAGCAATGTCGGCGGCGGCAGCAGCAGCTGCTACACTGATGGCAGCGATGGCAGCTGCAGCGACAACAGCGATGACAAGTGCAGCGATGACGGCGGCGACAGGTGCAGCAACGACGACGGCGGCAGCTGCAGTGACGGCAGCGGCGGCAGCAGCTGCAGCAACGACGGCAGCGACAGCTGCAGCAACGACGGCGGTGACAGCTGCAGTGACGGCGGTGGCAACAGCTGCAGCGACGACGGCGGCGGCAGCTGCAGCAATGATGGCGGTGACAGGTGCAGCAACGATGGCGGCAGCAGCTGCAGCGACGACGGCGGCGGCAGCTGCAGCGACGACGGCGGCGGCAGCTGCAGCGATGGCGGCAGCGGCAGCTGCAGCGATGGCGGCAGCGGCAGCGGCAGCTGCAGCGATGGCAGCAGCGGCAGCTGCAGCGATGGCGGCAGCGGCAGCTGCAGCGATGGCGGCAGCGGCAGCTGCAGCGATGGCGGCAGCGGCAGCTGCAGCGATGGCGGCAGCGGCAGCTGCAGTGATGGCGGCAGCGGCAGCTGCAGCGATGGCGGCAGCGGCAGCTGCAGCGACGGCGGCGGCAGCTGCAGCGACGGCGGCGGCGGCAGCTACGACGGCGGTGGCGGCAGCTGCAGCGACGACGGCAGCAGCGGCTGCAGCGACGGCGGCGGCAGCGGCGGCAGCTGCAGCGACGACGGCGGCAGCGGCTGCAGCGACGGCGGCGGCAGCGGCAGCAGCTGCAGCGACGACGGCGGCAGCGGCGGCAGCTGCAGCGGCGGTGGCGGCGGCAGCTGCAGCAGCAGCGGTGGTGGCAGCTGCAGCGGCGGTGGCAGCTGCAGCGGCGGTGGCAGCTGCAGCGGCGGTGGCAGCTGCAGCGGCGGTGGCAGCTGCAGCGGCGGTGGCAGCTGCAGCGGCGGTGGCAGCTGCAGCGGCGGTGGCAGCTGCAGCGGTGGTGGCAGCTGCAGCGGCGGTGGCAGCTGCAGCGGCGGTGGCAGCTGCAGCGGCGGTGGCAGCTGCAGCGGCGGTGGCAGCTGCAGCGGCGGTGGCAGCTGCAGCGGCGGTGGCAGCTGCAGCGGCGGTGGCAGCTGCAGCGGCGGTGGCAGCTGCAGCGGCGGTGGCAGCTGCAGCGGCGGTGGCAGCTGCAGCGGTGGTGGCAGCTGCAGCGGCGGTGGCAGCTGCAGCGGCGGTGGCAGCTGCAGCGGCGGTGGCAGCTGCAGCGGCGGCGGCAGTGGCAGCTGCAGCGACGACAGCGGCGACAGCTGCAGCTGCAGCGACGGCAGCGACTGTGATGGCTGCTGTGACGACAATGACCATGGCGGCTGCTGCAACGACCGCGACGACCGCTGCAGCGACGATGACCACGGTGGTGGCAGCAGCAGCACCTGCTGCTGCACGGCCGCCGCAACGCAATGGCGGGGGGGCGGTGGCGACGCAGCAACAGCAACGGTAAGGTTTTCTCTTACATTTTCTAATTAATCTCGTAGCTACAGTTTTTGTACATACATTAGAACTTAATAATAGACATAGAAATTGTGGATAAAAGCTGTGGGACAATGTGTGAATTACAGTTTGGCACGGGTGCTACCCAGGTCCAGGTACACAGGTATGATGGTGTGACAAATTTTACCCATGGTGTCACCCATGGTGTCACTCATAGATCCTTAAGATTCTTGCATGCTTGTTGCACTTGTTGCACTTGTCAATGCTTGCCAACTTGTATGACAGGCTGACAAGCCCCAAAAGTGGCAAAAAGACCACAAGTTTTTTGTCATCTTGGTGATGTAGGTGAGATCGTAACAGGATTCCAGCTCAACTTCCTGCTGCTCTTATAGTGCTACTTCCTAGTCACTATGAGTCATAAGTAAGAGTCAGTAGTGCTCAACAAGAGTCACTACTATGAGTCACATATCAGTCAGTATCAGTCACCAGTGAGCGACTCATAGGGAGTCACTCTGAGTTGCATATCAAGTTGCATTGCATCGCAGTCACAAGGAGTCAGTGCATCACATGACATTCAGTCATGTGACAGGTAAGGAAGTCAGTGTGTCACATGACATATGGTCATGTGACAGTACAGGTCATGTGTCAGCTTGTGAAGTGAAAGATAGAGATGGTAAAGTAGGGGCCAGAAATCATAACATAAGTAGCAGTAGTACACAAGTTGAGAGCCTCAGTCTCAACTTTGTCTGCAATATGAGTTGCCTGACATAAGCCTCCTTCCTAATTTGTGTGTGTGTGCCTCCTCTTGACTTGTGAACTACCATTCTGGCTTAGTAAGTCATCCTGAAGCTAAGCTAAGTGTGCTATAACACTTGCAGCCACACCCTGAGACTCAGTGGTCACATGTCACTTATCTAAGTGTTACCTTCCTCATAAGGAAGTTGTTTACACAATCATGTGATACCCAAAACATGCTCACTTAGAGCCACAGTCCCTCACAACCATGACAGGGGCAGGTGTAATGGGGCACAGTAAGCAAAAGAAAAAGCAGTCCATACTGGCTGTTAGTGGAATTGTAACACACAGCTCTTGCAAGACACTTAAAATCAATTGATCAAGTGTTGCCTCTAATCCTATGATGGCTCATAATACAACATGATGCATTATAGAATGTTCTACTATATTACATATCTAGATGTTGAGATTTTTGATTTTCTACCAACCAATTGTTTTCACAGAGGGGGGGAGCTATGCTATATATAGGATAGACAGTGCAGTGTCTACTTGGTGATGTGGGTTGTCTGATGATAGTGCTTCTCACACCATGTCCTTGATTTACCAACTAAATAGCATGTGGTGAATTAGAGAGGTAGCCATGGCAACTTGGATGCAACAAACAAAATGATAGTCCACTAGAACCGAAGAAAAGACGGGACAATAAGGTAGAATGATTAACAAATAACACACTCGTCCTTCGCCTGCTGGCGGGTTGGACGAGCAATATTTGCTCTCTTGTTACCTTGGCGCTTCATTTCTGTCAATCGATTCATTGCACGTTTGTTACCTTGGGCTGTCCCTCATGAGCGCCACGCTTCAAGACTCACAGGTGATACACCGATCACGTACCAGCAGCGCGCATGTACCAGCGCTTTGCGAATTCGGTGTCCTGCTTGATCCCTATTCCCACCTCAGCATAATAACCCACGGCGTATTCGGCTTTCGCAAGGCCTTTGTTTGCCGCCCGTCGCGCCCACAAATAAGCCTCGGAATCGCTTTGTTTGAGTACACCCTCGCTTCCGGTGAGGTACCATCCGCTGACGGCGAGCTCGGCCTCGGCGTTACCCTTTTCCGCGGCTTTCGTATACCAAGCAATAGAGCGACGTGGATCAACGGTACACCCAAGTGCACCGAATTCGTAGCATTGACCTAGTTTGTGCTGAGACTGGGTATAACCCAGGTATGCTGCCCGAGAAAAGTACTCCTTGGCCTGCAGCGGGTCATGGGGCACAACTTGTTCACTAGTATTCTCGTGGAGAAGCGCAAGTTCATGTAGTGCATGCGGGTTTTCCTCGTCAGCTTGCTCGGCAGCTCGCCGTAACCAACCCACAGCTTCTCGGGGATTTTTTCCCTCTCCGAGAAAACCCTGAAGCAAGATCATCCCGAGCTTGTACATTGCTGCAGTATCCCCAAGCGATGCTGCCTTCCGATAGAACGCCGCAGCACGGGGTGGCTCCTTCCTAGTCCCCACCCCTATCTCGTTGCACACGGCAACCCGATATGTCGCCGCTGCGTGGTTCTGTTTTGCAGCTTGTAGGTAGAGATGATATGCCTTCTCATGGTCAACCTGAAGACCCAGCATCCCGGTGCCGTAGCAATTGGCCAAGAAGAACTGTGCTTCGTCATAGGGTTGTCCTTGCGTTGCAAGTCGCTTAATGACACGTAGAGATTCTTGAATGAGCGTGTCACGATATTTTCGAACCGCCCGCTGGTCCTTTACGTCTGCCCCAATCTTCTTTGCGGCATCAATCAAGTAGCGGGCATACGAAAAGTGAGCTTCCGGGTCGGGATCGGCTTTGATCCGTTGCCGGTAGTCGTCAATGTATTGCTTTGTATAGGGCGGCGCTCGTAGATCGACGGCCTTAGTGGTACGAATTTGGAGGGCCTCGAGTGCGAGATGTCCTGAACGATCAGAAGTTGGTCTCCTCTCCAGCTCCAAGACGTCGGAAGATAAGTCTGTTGGGGTCAAGGAGGGTGCATGTGACGGCGGAGAGGGATTAGAACGATACGAGGAGTTTGGTGGGGGCGGTACGTCTTGGTGAAGGGTCGACTGCCCCGGAATCAACGCAGGATCAATTTGGTCATATTGATGTTCGGCTGGCTGGGGGTGTTCAAGTTGTTGAAACCCTGTAGCCACCAATGGTGGCGGTGTCATGCCCAAGACGTCTGACGCTGCTGCGTATAGACGATTATATTCGCTTGGGTGTGATGGAACAGAACTAATGTTCGACAAAGCGGGGAGCCCCGTGTCATCGAACTGCCCAGATTGTGTATCAGAGCTGCGCCATGGCACTGGTGAGATAGGTTCATGGGTGGTGGGATAGTCGGTATTTCGACTTGTAGGAACGGTACGCCGTGACTGGGGTCGTGGGGTAGATGGCAGGGAAAGGCCTCGCTTCGACGAGTCGCGGCTAATGGATGCAAGAGACATTGGGGATGCTGCACGGGGAGCTGAATCATTGAACAGATTGCCGGGAGGTGGCTTGTCCGGGTCGCCAATATGAAGAACCTGGAAGGTATCGAGAGCGGACGTAGGGTCATAAGGCCCGGCGGGGATAGGTTCAGGCGGTTGGCCAGGGTAGTAACGTTGCTCAGACGGTAATGAAGGGACGGAGCCATTTGAAAGCATAGTAAAGGGGTATCCTAGAAAGAGCATTATGAAGCTACGTTGGATGAACAAATTGGATGACCAACCTTCTTCACTTGGTTGCAAGTCTTCATTATGCTGGCGTGGTTCAGCTCCAAGAGACCCTGACGGGGGGGATTGCAAGTCGAGCATGGAGCGTGAAACTGCGTCCCGTAATGGCGTGTTACGATCAATCATTGTAGAACAAAAACAAATCCCAAATGAAGAAAGCGAAAGCTCAAGTTAGTGGGATATGAGTGGAATATTACGTAAGGCAGTCTATTTGTTGCGCCATGGGCCCTAGCAACACAACATGGCACATATATCAGCTCTCTGCGGCTGCGGGATCAGCTCCCTGCGCGTCATCCCAACTCCACGTCTCGACAACCCTTTCTACGCGATGCCGCTCAAAACCATGGCCGGTCCTCCTCATCTTCACGATCACCTGTCGCCTTCGCCCGACTTCCACTTTGTCCCCTTTCACCAGTTCAGAACTGGTGGGCTCTTCCTTCCAATCCTTCCAGTTCTCAACGAATGCGCTAATATCCTGAGCAGGTTCCACGATAAGATGCTGCACTCCCTCTTCGTGGTCTTCCTCCAATCCATCCCAGACTTTCGGTTGGAAATTACGGAATTTTGGGTCTCCTCGGGTCGCCAAGTCAGTTGGCAGGATTTCTCCCTCATGCCTCCGTTTTCGTCCGACATGTTTTGTCGCGTGTTCTTCTCTAGCTCTGGCCCGGTCACAGTGATCCCCATCACTGGTATAGCCCTCAGCTAATCGAACTCGCCACCGCAACTCTCTGGCCACCGCAGGTGCGTCCTTTACTTTGTCGGTTGGAACTTGGTCCCGGACGTCACGTCTCACCGGTTCAGGACCTCGCTCCATCGCTCGAACCTCAGATACCAGAAAATCAGAAAGGGCCTCGATTGAATCCAGCACACGTGGGGTGAAATCCTCCTTGGCACGAAGATCACGCAGGTATTTCTCGCCGACATACCAGCAAAGCCTATGGACGTCAGGACGGTTAAGATTACCTAGCATTTAGTTTAGTGGGACTGACCTTGAAAATAGAGGGAAACAGAATTTCTTCGGGACGTGGGTGGCGATCTCAATCTCGCGTACTTTCAGTTCTGGAGGGGATGAGCTTCCAGCGGGTTATATAACACTAAGCTAACATACGTAGTGCCGCGTTGTATGAGTGGAGGAAGTTACCTCCAAATACCAGCGCGTCTTGAGGTGTATACTCCGCAAAGATTAGCTGGGAACCCTAAAGTACATCTGAGTGGCAACGCACGACCGCATGAATCCATCCAGTAGGGATAATCATTGTATTTCCCTCTTGCAAATGCACCTTGGTAACCTCGTCGACCATATCGCCCAGCCATGTGTGGCTTTGTATCTCACTGCCAGACCAGCGTTCATAGGAGGCAAGATTAGCGACGGTGGGGCGTATGAATAGGAAGGTCTAGAAGAGGAGATCACTAAGTTAGATAAAACTTTAGGAAGAGCCAAACCTTCGACCCTCTGAGGATATGATAATAGACTGATGACCCGGCGAAGTCAATGTGCCAGTCCTTGAACAAACAGGTTGGGAAGGGCGGGAGGAAACAACGGACTAGGTAACTAACCGTCCACGCCCCAGCAACGCCCATTAAGCAATACAACTGGACCTTCGGATAGGGGTGACTGTTGCCTTTCTTATTATTGGGCCAGAATTTCTCTACCCAATCGATATCCCTGACCAGCCTTGGCGGCAAAACCTGTTCTCCGAGCTTTGTCCCAGATATTTCCAATGAGATGACATTCCGAATTTTCTCGCGCAACGACGGTTCAGTTGAATAATAGCTTGACCACTTCCCCAGTGTCCATCCAGCTAAGCTGGACTGCGTACCTACATCTGAGTACCGTCAAAAACGTCTCTATCAGATTAGAACAACTCAAGAAACCAAGAGAAGATACCAATTACTTCGAGTGGTGTCTCATGTCCTAAAGTAGTCGCGATCTCGGCCACTGTTAAGCTCGGTGGAGGCATCGTCATTCCAAGGCCTTCAGGCTCTTCGATAATGACTGGTTCCATCATAGCAGCAGAATCATTATCCAACCATTCCTGGGTGAGTTCTGATCCTCTCATCCTCTTGAAAGAGTCCTCGCCAAAAGGTTTGCATTCCAATAGCTTTGACCACCTCCGCGCGTCTGATGAATCAGCACCGGAATGCAGATTGACATAATCGCGAACAGGCCGGTTGCGAGCCGACTTCCGTGTTGGAGGTTTCAAGGTAACAATGCGTCTAGCATCGGTCGCCCTACACGGACTACAGAACCTAAGGGCCAGTAACCTATAGACAGCGCAAATAAGCCCAAGTGGAGTGACGAACCATTTATCTATCGCTTCAAGCTGCCCATTCTCCCCGACACACCTCCAATGGTACCAAGTTTTGCAATAGTCGCACCTAATCCAACTCTCACTGTCCTCATCTTTTAGGCCGCGTGGCAAAGAAGAACTACATGCAGGACAGAGGTCTTCCTGAGTATATAAGTTATCTGTCTCCGCAACGGGTGAGATAGAGGCAGAAGCATCTGATTCAAGTAGTAATTGTGATGTTGGAGCGCGAGTGGTGCGTCGAGTAGTTCGTGTCATGGACGTGTCCGAGTCGCAACCATGCGAGATTGAATAGTAGTGCCGGAGTTGGCCGAATCCCGTATGTGCACATGCACGTGACAGTCAATCCTGGCACATGCCACAGCCAAGCTAATGGATTATTAATTGTTGGGCCCAGATAGGCATGAGCAATTTGTTGCTATCCTTGACCCATCCTTTGGCTACTTCAAATGGGCACAATAAATTTTGTATATATACTCTAGCCTTCACTGTTCATCCTATTTCTAAGTGTTTCAGAGAACCCAGATCAGCCTCACACATGACTGCCACAAAATCAATAAAAATCTTAAAAGTTGTGTAACATGGTCAAAAAACATGAAAAGGGAAGCCTCCTGATCAAATCAAAATATGCCTGTGCAGACTTTCTGATATGGATGTTGTGTGCTCAAGTCAAGGGTGAGCAGAGGTACAAACAGAATTAAATCAGCAATTCAAAGCAGATTTGGAGACGATACTGGCTGCCAGTGCTAGCTCCCCCTGCATTCTAACTTAAAGGTTAACGCCTCTTCGGTGCACTAGGGGGGGGTGGAAGTAGCGGAAAGGAATGACCCGACACATCAGAGCTCGTACTAGAACCGACATTGATTCCCCCCCTCGATCCCAACAAGTTTGAACTGTTGTCAAAGTTGCCGCCACGACCTGGGATGGAGATGGAGAACGTCTGGCCTTCTTTTAGTGAATAATCTTTCTTCGGCCCAGGTGGGATATGTGGCGAAGGCATATCCTCCTCCACTACTTGTAATGGAGGATTCATACGAGCTTTCCATCTCCTAGAGACACAGCGTCAATCATATCTCCGGCACCTTAAACACAACTGCCAGTCCCTACTTTGTGTAGTCTTGCAATGCTACGTCTAGAAGAGAGTTCCGTTGGGAGGTACCCGAGCCTACACATACTATGGATGAACTTACTGAAGTCGAAGCTGTCCGACCGCTCCGAAAACCCTATTCCAATGTAAGCCTTTCTTCCACTGTCTTCGATCCGTATAACAAAATATCGGGAAGAATCAAGGACAGCTTCTACAGATGGCTTGGAAGGATCAAACAATGCCCTTGCGAATACTAAGGACAGATATCTCAGGAAACAAGTCTCTCAGGAAACGGCCTATGCATACATTCACCTAGACGGGTCGTGACTCGATCAGCAAGGTTGAGTGAGTGCACGAGTCCATACCAGTTTGAGCGTCCTCGAATATGAGAGATACTGTGTCAGACTTCTCCACAATACGCATGCGACCTTTCCATAATGGCTGAGCAAGGTCTCCCCATCCTTGAGCACGATGACCCTCATTAGCTTTCAAAGGCGGGATCCTATATACTGCTGTTGGTCTCGCATCAGCGCTTTATAAGAGATGGCAAGGAGCTTACCGGATATCTCGCGCACCACATAAAGAATGGACTCGATCTCATCAGCGACAAATTCTTCCATGATTGTTTCCTTCGTAGAGGAAGAGAAGTTAAAGCCTGGTCCTAGTGGTTGGGACCCAACTTGCGTTGACCGATCCTTGACCCGATTTGGGCACGGCTTAGACATCGGTTCCCCATACTAAATCGGCAAGTCCTCATCTTTGGTACTGTGGACGACTCACCCCTCTCCAAGAAGCCACCTATCCAATGCCTGAACTTCCTGTGTCAGTTGGGATTGTCATAGACCTCCCTACGCCTGAGGCCCAGACACCCTTGCCACAGTCATCATACTTCCAACTATTTGCTCAGATCGCAGCTCTACAAACCAAAGGCGACTATTACGGCCTTATCCAAGCTGCAGAACGCGCTGACCTTGACGTATGTTCATGGCTATACTATCGTTTCTAGTTTCAATGCTTGACATGCCACCCATATCTCCAGGTAGCCTACGATGCTCATCCAGCACGGCTGCTTATCACCATGCCCCTCGTACTCTCTTACCTGATAGTTAACGATCTGTGTGTTGCGTTTGATCACCATGACTCTCGTCTGACCACAAGATTCACATAGACCCCCAGCGAAATTTGCGTTGATGCGCCTGCCCGATACCGTAGCTTCCCTCCCCCTCGCTCAAGCAGTGCTGAACTTGTTCGCTTCGGTGTGGGAAAGGCGCTATGAACATGTGTACCCACGTGGAGATGCCCTCTTCAACCTTGCACGGCAGACAGACTTCTCCCAGGCAGAAGTTGGGGGAGTGCTTACGAGTCTAGTTACGACGTTTACCGGTTGGTCTAGTCCCCAAACATTGCCTGGACATCCTTCTATGTGACCTCTAGAGTCTTTCCGCCAGCGTACATTCGCCTTATTGTCCAAGGCGTATACAACCATTCCCTTGACCCTCGCACAAGTATACCTTGGCCTCCCGAGCGATGAACTCCTTCCAAGTATGTCGTCCAGCGTCTATTCTAAATCGATCGAACTCGTGACTAAAAATACCTTCTCCCCGTGGTCAAGTCGCGTCGAGACGAGGTTGGCATTTCGACGCGACCACCTATACCTTAACACCCGCTTGCGCTGCACGAAGGACCCACGTAACTCTCAGTGTGTCGCCCACCACCTAACTCAGAATCATTGCTTATTGCCATTGCGTCTAGCTCCATCCACTCTTGCGATGTTCAACGCTGTGACAGACAATGTCGCACGGCTAGAGAAGTAGAGAAATCCTTAGGAAGTGCTACAAAAGTGTCAGGCTTTGGTACTCTAATTCCCTCCCAACCTGTGTTGAGTGTCGGGTTCGCAGATTACAAAGCAGGGCAAGAGCAGATGCATACTACTTTCGAAGCTGAACAATCAAGATATGATAGAGGATAGAATACACTTGCTACAGTCCAGTCTGAACGCTGCAATGTCCGCACGTGAGACCAATCAATGTGGAGGCAGTCCACGGACAATGCGTTTCCAGTCCTAAAAAATTAAAATTGGTTGTCCCGTGAAACCTTGACGAGACATTGTACATACCTTATGGTTCAATGTCTCCATATCGTCAGTGGTTGCGACATGTAAGAGGTATTTTGCGAGGTCATCGAGTTCACGATCGGCCATGGCTCGTGGGGTATGTGCGTCCCTAAACGCCGATATCTTTAGCCCCTGCCTGGGATTGAGGGCAAAATTACGACCCTGAGGAAACCCAATGAGACTAGTATCTCTCAGAGGGAGAGAGTGCGCTCGCCAGGTCGTCAACATGAATTGTGTTCTTTCCGCTGCTGTTGGAGATTACTCACTAAATACAGTTTGTCTCTGAAACTGAACTGACTCACAATTGAGGGAAATGATTCCAGATGATTTGTAGAGGCTTAACGTGATGGCTATATGACTTGCCGTCCCTCTTGGAAAATACAGTGAACATAGGAGTCTTGTCTAACACTATAAATGTTGATTTCTTCGAAGTGATTGAAATCTGAGCCTCTTCAGAGCTTACCGAAAGATATCTAGTGAACGGAGGACCTATTTTAGCAAAACTAACAAGAGACTACAGACATCGAACCTGGTAATCTTGACTTCCGCCCAACATCCCGAGTTCTATGAGCTTCGTCTCTAACCAGATCCAGCTCGTCTGCGACCTGAGGTTCTTGTGAGAAACACGAAAAGGGGAGGCCTGGCTGTTGTACCAGATACAGATGTCATAATAAGGGTATACAGCCGCCAAGAATTCATGCAACCGAGGTCGTGCACACTCAGAGGGCGGCAGTGCACCGGAAGTCAGGGGCTTTGTATCCAGAATCGCTGTGGTGGTTCCCCGTCAGCCTTGTTAAACACCACCGCGTATGAAGCAACCAACTGTAGTCGATGTCCAAAACAAGTAGACGCATTCCCTCGCGAAGAGGATGAATGAGATTGATTTTGAGGTTTGCTGTCGCTTCGCGAATCTTACGAATGTTGCGCTGGTCGTTCCTATGCGATTCGGCAGCGGCTGGATTTGCGGAGAAATCGACATCAAGATCATTAACAACATCAGATAAGAGCTCCATTTCTGCGAGCAGCGTCAGCCCAGGCCGCGCGCGAGAAGTAACAGACAGACGAGTCGGGTCCTTCAGCTCGTGGCCCCGCGGTGTACCTACGAGCGTAAACCTCTTACCACTAATGAGCCCAAGATCGCCGCTACAGGATATATGTCAGAAGTGGGCTTGCATGTACGTCGACGGCGCTCACATCCGCCCATCGTCTGGGGGCAATTTCCCCTTGACTAATCCGAGTATCTTCTGTCGTTCTGGTGGTACATCCGTCAGGCTGAAGAGGACTACCTTCAAGTCGAATATCCTTGAAGAAGATGAACGTCTCGACCCATACGTCTTGGAAAGCGCTTAACCTGTCCGAATCCGCAATATCTAAAGAGAAAGATCTGCCAGACCATGTAAAGGATAGCGAAGTCCATTTCTCCGCTATGCCTCCACCAACGTCCGCAACATCGCCCTGGTGTCTTGATGTCAGGTCAAAAAGGAACGATGTCCCTTATCACCCCTACCACAGTCACAGCCGGGGTTGGACCAAAGCCTGCCGAGGCGGTCTCGGGAAGTGTTGTAACCGGTTTCAGGAGGTGCTGATCTTCGCTTAAAGTATGTGTCATTGCGGAACGAAAGAGGGCGCGATGCAGGAAGGGAGTGGGGAATGCTGGACTGGGTGATGATATGCCAGTGGCCGGCTTAACTCACGACTTTGCTGACCTAATCACGATCCCTCAAGCCGCCTGAACGGCTTGCGGGGGAGTGTTAGGATAGACAAATACTACAGTACAGTACTGTACAGTAGTAAGTTCATAGTGGATAGTGATAAGTCACGCCACATAGTATAGTCCACAGTACAGTAATAGGGGCAAAAGAATTGAGCAGTTGTCTACAAACACCGTGCCTATTCTCATCCTTGTGCTATATGCTATACTATTTCCGAACACTACTTGTCCATTTCACCGGCTTAGGTCTGCCAGCCCAACTGCGCGTGGAGGTAAAGGCGAACTATTATACAGATTGTCCAAAAGGATAGCGAAATATTAGCGAGGGTTTAACGATACGAAATCCATGTCAGCATTGAGTCGATCATCGTGTGTGCGAAGAATACGCAAATCAAGGCAGCGGACGGTTAATGTCTATGTGAAGTGCAACGGTGATTTGGGTTCAGACCAGGAGGTGCGAAATTCGGTCGAACGATTGCCAATTTCATCTAGATTCCAAGTACCTGATAATCGTAAGGCACGGCGGTGGTCCCCCAAAACTGTGTGTTGCATGCGCCAATGGGTGCTACTCCTGAACTTCCCAAGTTGTGTGCAGAAAAATTCCCAGTGGTCGCAGGAAACCACGGAGAGAAGTTATCGCTGGACGGATTCGGGTCCCCGGTATAAAGGAATGATTTGTAGCGAGCCTGGACTTCGTTGATCAAGGACGACTGAACTGAAGTAGGGTAGATGACTGTGCCGAACTGCATTTCGTCAATGACAGCGAACAAACCCAATGATTTAAAGGACGTACGACAATCTCGATGTCATCTTCGTGACACACAGAACCACCTCCAGTGCAGAAGGGAATTCCCTGGTTGTCTGGGTATGTTGCGCCGACAGTATACATTGCAACGAACGCTTTCCCGCCGTGACGAGTCCAGCTGCGTGCAAAGGTCCACGTCGGGCACCGCCACACCTGATCAGAACCCATTTTCTCCAATTCGACACGAGCATCTGCAACTTGGCCGTCGGCAAGGACAGGTACCTGGTAATAAGGGGCTTCAAGGAGATTGGTTGCTCTAGGTTCTTCAAAGGAAGCATGAACAACAGCTGAATAGAGCGATTTGCTCATCGGGTCAGTGAATATACTGTAAATGGCAGGGCCAGCTTCGTTCAGCACAGTACTGAGGATTAGGGGCTTAGAAACTTGAGGGAAAGGTGTCGTGGAGTCAAGTGTGCTTGTGATCAAGGTACCGTCGTGGACGGGACGCATGGGCTCCTCCTGGGTCGCACATGGGTCGATATTCACACCATTATTAAATAGCATATCTGATGCGGAAAGAACGGCACTGAGGGAGAGCGAGTTTATACATGTTGTGTCCGTTGACGAACAGTTAACCTGTTCGTTGAAGTAAGCCTGAAGTTTGGACTGCGCGCTGATAGATAGAAACCCAAGGTCCTTGGGAATATTAGCTACGAGTACCCCACCAGCACACAAATCGCTCACCATAGGATCAGAATGAAGAATAGCCGATTGAAAAAGTAGGGAGGCTGATGGGGTAGCGAGTAAAGCTCGTATCAAATTTGCGCCGCTGCTCTGGCCGGCAATGGTTATCTTCGAGACATCACCTCTGAAGCTAGGCACGACCTTGTGCAAAAACTGTAAGGAAGCAACGATGTCCTGCACGGCGAAGTTCGTGCCCCCGTCAGGGGAGTTAAAACCGAGCTGACAACGAACATCAGACAGAGGGAACGCTTCGACAAGAAGGATATCGTACAGCACCAAGACGGTACTGCACAACAGCAACAACGGCGCTCGTCGCCTTGGCCAGGTGGGTGCCATCCAAACCAGGCGCCGTTGCTGAACCATGAATAAACGAACCCCCGTGGATCCTGTAAATGATTAGAGACAACACTGATAGATGGATCGAATACTAACCACAGAAGAACGGGAAGCTTTGTCGATATTGTTGCAGCTGCCGGAACATACAACAGCATAGATAAGCAATCCTCAGAATATTGAGATGGGTCAAGAGTAGATTGGGGGCACGCCAATGGGAGCGTTGTCGGGTCGGATGAACCGTTACTGCAAGAAGATTAGTGGAAACTATCGACTCGCTCTACAGATGATGCATACGGCAGCTCCCAAGTGCTCGCAACTACCGCATTCTGCCAGCGTTGCGCAGATGCATATTTGACCGCAAACCGCGAGGTCCCATCGACGGATACCGTGCCTCGCGCGATACCAATCGGCGTCAGAACATAGGTACCAAACGAAAATCTGCTTGGAAAGTGGGACTTAAACAAGCTGGGAGAGGCTCCAACCAGGGCGACGAGAAAGAGAGGGGCAAAAAGAGCGAAGGTGACCATAGCGTTTTATCGAGGAGGACGACAAAGATAATTAAAGAATAAAATATGACTTCCTTTCACTGCAGAGAAGAGACGGGGAATACGGTGAGATACGGCATTTCCGCGGCTTTGGCTTTTAACAACGGGATTAGTTGTCATGCTTCCATGGTTCGTGAGAAGGGTATTCAATTCAGGCACAAGGCTTTAAATACGGCCATCAGTGAACAAGGACCCTACTATACGACCACCATCAGTAAGCTAGAGAGATTTTTCGATTGGGCGCATTATTGCCACAAAGGTCGCAACGAAGATGGGGGGGTTGTACTCTTTTGAACGTTCGTCCTCCCAAAATAGTAACTATTTGTCCGCCGGGGAAGCGTACATTCAAGTCTCTTGTTCTTGACTAGGAAGGCGAATAGAACATGTTCTAGCGAGTTTCTAGACCGGTCCCCTTTTCCGATATTTCTGAGATTGAATGTAGTTCGGCAGCTCATGCCGAATTTTTTTTCACACTAAAATTACTGTACTATCATGACACCTAACATCGACCGGGCCCCTCTTTCGACCTGTCACACCCTGTCACAGTCCAAAAAAGGCTCGAATTCAAACTCAGCACGGCTCGTTCGTGATGCGGATGCGTTGTGTAATCGCGTTTGCCGGTTAAAGCCCTGACACGGCATCCATCAGCCTGCGCGACCGAGCCCTTTTTTCGATCTCGTTTTCCTTGCGACTTTATACAAAAAAAAGACCACTATTGCAAAAAGAATTTCTACTAGAGCATATATACAAAGTTTGAGCTCGATTGGACGCGTTTTGGTGGAGATATTTGAAGTGGTTGAATGAGGGGCCCGGTCGATGTTAGGTGTCATGATAGTAGGGGTCTCCCTCTTTGAAAACCGCTGTAGGTATTATTTTATTTTCACTTAACTATGAACCGCGCTGTCAAATTTTGGAGGTCCACAAAATACTGTAAAGGTAAACAAGGGACCATGGCATTGGAACCCGCTGCATGATGGTCCCTATCGACTGTACTGTGGAAGAAGGTTTCAGGCCTGAGTACCAGTGGTTGATCCGCACGGATGTGAAAACGACAGATACAGTACAGCAATTCAGTCGGCAAAATCCTGAAATCTAATTGGTCAGGCTTTCAGAACTGAATTGGATCATTGTGAAACGCCTGTCGCCCACAGTGAATGCCGTCACGGCAGCTGATCTCGACATGGCGTGATTCCGGGATTGTGGATGTAAATAACCTGTCAAGAATGCTGCAGTACAGTACAGTACAGTACAGTACAGTACAGTACAGTAAATCGCTACTCGCGACTGCTGTCGAAGTCGAAGGAACCAAACTCCGATTTACGCAATGTTTACACACGCCACACGCCTGTAACGGACAGCGTCTCGCGGTTCCGAGTTGTCCGCATCCCCGCAGCACAGAATGGCATCAACTACCCCAGCTCTGAAATTGTATGACTTTACTGTACGACCCTTACTCATATTATTGATAGGCATCAGACTTGTCTTAGGTTCTGCAATGGGCTGTATCGGTGCATTATTTGACAAAATATTGTCCATCCATAAGAAACATGGCCCGTTCAACCTAGCACTTTGCATTGGTGACTTTTTTGGTCCGATTACTGGGGGCGACAATGCAGGAGAGGTTGAGAAGCTTCTAGGAGGGAGATTGCATGGTACGTCTTTGAGCTGTCTCATAAACGTTGAAATCAACCGTGTGCATTGAAGTACCACTCCCTTGCTACGTTATGCAGGGCGAGTACCCGCTGCCCGAAGTGGTGATCGAACGATTTTCTAAAACGAACGGAGAGCTCTGTGACAACGTATTTCTCCTCAGTGAGACAAGCACCTTTCCCTACACCCTTCGCAATACTGACATGCTGACTTAGGCAAGTCGGCAGTGTTAACAACAGCAGAGGGTCTCCGCATTGCCTGCATAGGCGGAACGTACAAACCTGCGATATACAGTGGATCAGAAATCCCACATGTACGTGTCTCTTCTGATTTCCACCTTATATGGCCGAACCGTCGCAGGGTTTCTCATCTCCTTATTTCACATCACAAACCGTCTCGAAATTACTCTCCAACGCCACATCGCCTCATGGGCTCGGAGCTCCTCTCTCGTCCATAGTGTCTTCTGTCACTTCACCATCGATCGACGTGCTGATTTCGCACGACTGGCCATCCGTCATCACTGGATTCTCTACCATACCGCTCCCTTCACCTGAACTGTCGAATATTGGCTCCCCACCCATCAATGAAATTATTACAGAAACGAAACCCAGATATATTTTTTGTAGTGGCGGGGGTCATCCTCCGAGCTTCTGGGAGAGGGAGCCATTCACGTGGGCAGATGAAGCAGACAGAGTCTCTAGATTTGTAGGTTTGGGTGCATTTGGTGGAGAACAAGTTGACGGAAGAAAGCAGCGTGTTAGGGTCTCATTAAACCTGAACCCATTTGTACGCTGACTTTCCAAGCAGTGGTTTTATGCATTCACGATTACGCCAGAAGTTCAGATCACAGGAGCAGCCCAGCTGCCTGTTAACATGACCCCGAATCCATTCACAGACAGCCCCCGTCATCTTAAGCGCCCGTTCGAGTCTGTAGAAAGCGAAACGTTCAGGTGGGGAACTGTGCAGCAATCATGGAAGCGCAATCACAGAGGCACGTCCCCTGAAACCCATCCCTTCTCTCAATATCAATATCTGATAATTACATCTTATAGGTGGAGAACATGGCCAGCCCCCACCAGGCTATCGCTGTAAGCGATGTGATGGCACGGATGTGTGTTTGATTAATTATCCAACGGACCGCTTGACACTCAAGTAATGCCAGCATTTCATCAACGACTGCCCTGAGCGTGCACATCCACCCAAGAACTATATCTGCAGGCTTTGTAACAAGGTTGGAACGAGCGCTTCTTCTAACCCTGCTAATTTCTGAAGTGATACTTTGTAGCCAGATCATTTTGTTCGCGACTGCCCAACAAGGCATGTTGTTGGCAACACAAATGGTCGTAAACCACGGGAAGGTTACGTCTGCCGTGCTTGTGGAAGTGAGCTGCACTATATCGAGGACTGCCCTATTGTACAGGACCGACGTGGCACCGACAATCATGGCAACTACCCCAGACGCGGGCCTCCTCGTGAGGTTGGGCCGGATGAATGTTGGTTCTGTTTGTCTAATCCCACCCTAGCAAAACACCTCATAGTTTCGGTCGGTGGGGAATGCTACCTGACGTTCCCCAAAGGCCCATTGGTACCAACGCGGGGTACTGAGAAGCGCGAGAATGTGGAGATTTCCAAAGTGCCTGGTGGAGGACATGTGCTCATTGTGCCGATTGCACACTTTGTGACGCTCGGCACAATTCCCGGAGAACTGCGCGCGTCGATTCTCGGCGAGTGTGAAGGGTACATCTTTTCTAGACGTGCGGTGAACACAGGTTGATCCTCCCTCGTGCCTCAGATATCAGGCGGCGCTGCGCGCCTTTTACGCCCAACATGACGCAACAGCGGTCTTCTTCGAGGTGGGCCGTATTTCAGCCAAGGGAGGGCATGCGCACATCCAGGCCGTACCTGTGCCACTTACCCTTGAAGGCCGGGTCGAGTCCGCTTTCAGGGATGCGGCCAGGCTGCAGGGTATTGAATTCGATGTGGAGGAAGCTAGTTCACCCAACAACGAAGACGGAGATGGTTATTTTCGGGTGGAGCTGCCTAATGGGAAGAGATTGATGCACCACATACGGGGCGGGTTGCCATTCAGCGTGCAGTTCGGCAGGTGTGCAACCAAGTGAAAGTCTCCTATTTGGTAATTACTGAAGCACCCTTTAGAAAAGTGCTGGCCTCGTTGTTGAAAGTGGAAGAGCGGGCAGACTGGAAGACTTGTCTACAGTCAGAGGAAGATGACAAGGCTGATGTGCTGGCGTTCAAGGCTGCGTTCGCCCCGTTTGATCCCTCGTGTTGAGGCCATCATTCCGGGTGCATTGGCCTATCCGCCATTCCTTGCTGTCGGGCTCTGGCTGTTTTCTTTACTTTCTTGGAGAAATGCTACTCCATATCTTCCGTGCCACTACTCGCAGCGATTTATTCTTTCCCACGTCTACGCGTCGAGTATGAAACAAGTCACCGAAGATCGTACAAACCTGCCCTTTCCGCGTCCTTCACCGTTCTTTGATCAGCATCACTTCAGACACGAGCGTCAAGCCTAACAGGGCCTGTCCTACTTATACTGTAGTTGTCCCCGAACGAATCCTGTGTTCGTCCCGAGCCTTGTGTATTACCCTCGTAATGGCGTCAATGCCTATTGTGACACCGATAAAGATGTAAACTCTGGCACTCTGATATACGCATACCTTTATCAAGATCCTCGAGGGGCGGGCCAAAGGACAGCCTGACGAAGTGGTGGCACGGCGAGTTGAAAAGATTCCGGCGGTGCGCAGGATTTATATCGAAGAATATGCCAGGGATGACAATTGTCTTCTCTTTGAGAAGCTCTTCAAAGAACGTGAGACCGTTGTTGATAGGGTCAGGGAGATCCTTCAAGTTCAGCCAGATGTAAAACGTCGCAGCTGGAGGTATCGTGACTTCGAGTTGATCAATGGCCTTCAAGCGTTTCAATACGTAATCACGTTTCGCCTTGAAGTGCTTCTGGAGGGCGACTTTCTCCTCGTGAACATGCTTCGGGTCTAGAAGTGGGATAGCGGCTAACTGGAGACTGAGAATACCAACACGTTAGGCATGGGATCCCAGTTGACGACGATAATAATCTTACGGATGATTAGCACCTCCATCTAAGAAAGACCCTGTGAAAGTAATCGGTTTGTCTGATCTGGATCGACGTTGTGACTGAACGACATACCAGACTGAGATAGGGCAGTGATGAGATTTTTGGGGCCGACCACCCAACAAATTCGCCATCCAGGAAGTCGCCAGTTCTATGTGAATGATCAGGTGCGGATTCAGCATAAGCAAACGTGGCGGTACCTTTGTCAGTCCGTCGACGATGATAACGGAGTCCCTGTTGACATCCTCTATATATTCCGCGGACGAGATTGACCTTCCTATGTCTTTCCCATCTTCGTGGTAAATGTACCAGGAGTAGAACTTCGTTTAAGGTATGAGCAACGCTTGGTATTGAGAAACAAGATTTACCTCGTCAAGGATGAGAGTGACTGTGCTCTCACGACTAATGGCAACAAGCTCCTCCAGAGCCTCTCCTCTAAGGCGGAAAAATTGGCGGAACATGCGCGTGAATGGTTCAGGACTGACCTAATAACCTGACCAGTAGGGTTTCTTGGATTTGACGCGACGATTACTGAAAGCCCTTGAGTACGAATGTCCTTCTGCAAACATGGTCATGATGCGGATGAGGAATCGCCCTAAATAGATGGATTCGAAGTGAAGCATGCCTTAACCTGCCCTATGTCGAGATTATAATGGTGCTGGAGAGCGTAGTTAGATGGAAAACGCCATGGAAGTAAAACTCACACCTCGGGCTCCAGACTACCCAGTAAAGGTAAGATGTGAGCGCATAGGCTATCATGCATTGCATCGGGGCGTACGCAGTAGGGACTGGAACGAGACGTTTGAAAGCAGATAACATTTGATCGTATGCTGTATAGTCGGGAACTTGGTAGGACTGCGTGAAAGTCCGTGAGGACATGTGATATGCATGTATATAAGACAGACAGCGAACACAGTAAACATCCCCAATGACGGCAGCGACGCGAGAGAGACCAGCTCGCCCACCGGGGACGATGCAGACATTCTCGTAGGTGTATTGGGATGCACGTCCCCGCCTGTAAGTTGTATTATAAAGGTGGGCGACAGCCTCCCGGAGTCCTATAGACTTCTTGTCACAAGGAAGGCTCTTGGATGGCCGAGGAGCTGCACACACCTTTAACGCCCGTTGTGGGGGCATATTCGAGTGCGTCGAAGTTGTACTCTACCTTAAGAGGTCGATCGGGTGCGTCAGGGATCGGACCAACTTCTGGAGCACCTTGACCAAGGTTAGACCATTCGTGGGAGGAGGCGTAATTGAACCCATGGGCTTGAGCGCGGTCGGAGCAGTATATGACACCAGTAGAACCCGGGTGTTGGATTCCAGGAATGGTCTCTTCGTCCTAGTATCGCAATGAAACTAAGATCGCAGAACAACTAACAGAGGAATGCCGACGGGGTTGACTGTCTGAGGGAGAATGACCTGGGCGTGCTTCGATTTATGGCCCGGTGCTTGGCGGAAGATCTAGTCATCAGCATTCGTGTTAAATAGGCTTAGCAAGAGCACGATAAACAGCACCTGGTGAGCTGGAGACTCATCTTCGTGCTTGTATAGTTTCTGGACATTGGGACCCTAGACAAAACGCAAGGTTTTCGTAATATAACAATGCGTATGCGTTGCAACAATCAACACCTGAGATTGTCGTGGCGCTGAATCCACTGGATAGGGTGACGTACGGTATTTATGGGGGGAAGGTGCGTGCTATGCGATAAGGACGAGCCGGACATGCTCAGAATGCGAGGTCGAAAGTTTTTGGCAACAGAGGTTGATTCGATTCTGAGTCGTGCAGCTGAATCCACTGGCAATCCCGGGTTTTATGATAGGTGGGTCATTATATCTTATCCATCCATCATATCTCATGATTTGTTTACCAGTGGTTAAATTTATCTAGGATTCTCATTGGTTCCGGGAAACACGTGTTAGGTATGGGCATAAGGTACAATCACAGCCACCATGCCAGTATCAGGTTGTACTCCTTCAAAGTAACGTTTCTCCTGTACGATATGGCAAATCAATGATCCGGCTGATCGCTGTATAAGTGACCAGCATACCAAGCGCGGCTCGAACGAGAGAGCACCCCACAGCGACCGTTTGCTGAACATCTGCGTCTTCCTTCAAGGAAGGATTTACCTCCTTCGACGACAGGGGCAAAGTGTTACCGATAAAACGCCAGGACGGCATATTCGCTCACCATCAGATCGATAGCAACCAAAAGACCCGTTTCATACAACCTTTCGCAGATATAGTGGCCCTCTCTGAACGTGAGGCCGCCCCTCACTGGGGTACCCGTGCTCGGCGCTACACTTGGGTCGAGAGCATCTACATCGAAGCTGAGGTGAATTGGCTTTGATCTGTCCGGGTTGACCCGGTCCAGGGCCATTTCTACTACTTTGCCTATCCCAAACCGATCTACCTCATGCATGGAGAACGCAGCGATGTTGTGTTCCCGGAGGATCGCCTTCTCTCCCCGGTCAAGGTCGCGAAGGCCGATATACGCCAGACGCGACGGAGGCAGGTGGACGGAATCAAGCCAAGAGAATGGGATTGACTGATCGCTCGTGATACCACTGAGTGAAGTGGAACCAGACAGCGACGTCAGAAATGCTAAGGGCATACCATGAATGTTGCCTATCGTTAGACGTCAGGGAGATGCTAACGCCGAATAGTATAGGGACCACATGCCTGAATCTGTAGTCTCAGGCGTGTTAATGTCCGCGTGCGCATCCACCCAGATGACGCAAGCGTCAGAGTATCCCCTTGGCCTACAGTCAGACAAAAAATTGAACGAGGAGATACTAACAACTTACGATAGCGTCCCAGCGATGGTGCCCATGGCAAGGGAGTGATCACCGCCGAGCGTAAGCGGCAGAGAGCCTTTGCTTACATGGCCACCCACGACTCGCGAAACAGCCTCGGTGACTTTGGAAACGAGCCTCGGATTCTTGAGTTTCCCGATTGGAGGGTCAAACTCAGTAGATACGTCTTCGAATTGATGGTGCCCATCAAATTCTACAACCCAACCGAGATCCTTGAGCTGATCTATAAGACCGGCGTTTACCAGGTGTATCGGGCCCTTGTCAACTCCAACTCGGTGCTACAAAACGTTCAGAAAATAATGTGGATACCAAAACAACTGCAAGAGCATCCAACCTGTCCGCCACTGTACAGTCAAAATCAGTACAAGGTCACATTCGAAGAATTGTGACTGGCCTGAATGGGCACCCAACAATCTATAAGTGTGTCAAAGAAGAGATAAGATAACGAAGTGATATCGTTTACCGAGACAGTCTTCGGCTGGGCAACAAACTTCAGCTTTTGGTCCATCCTGAGAGATAATGGGCCTAGCAGGATGCGTGAAAAAGAATCCGGCGATAGGGAAATGTCCTTGGGCTGCGAAGAGAGTTCACAAGCAAGGGGTTCAAGGTGAAGTCTCACCGGCCCCACCTATAAGTGTCGCAGGTCACATCTAACCCCCAGCGCGGCAAGATCCGCCCTACCAATCAAAGCGACCGCCGTTAAGCTCAGCCGTCGGCGGTGAATTTCGAGTTAAGTTCCGTGTCCGTCACCACGTGTCATAAGTACTGTACATATACGCATGTTACCATGCTGCTTCACTTGAGGTCACTCTTATCTTATAATGGAAAGCATTGTATTTCTTATGATGTTATTAAGGTTTTAAAGTGTGGTTGGCAGCACCTCTGCCAGCGGAAAGCACAGCCAAATTGAAAAAATGAGAAAGAGCTCGAAAAAGAAATTGATCCATTGAAAGAGGGCCATTTGGCAACAAATTTTGAGAAAGCACTTGTGTATTCTGCAACGAGAAAATCGGAGAAATCCCTTCTTAAAAAAAGAGGTCATGGGGTCTGTTTTTTTTGGCAACCTCCCTCTGCCTAACAATTGCTATTGGGTTTTGTTACACTTGCTTCTACCTACAAAAAAGAAGGTTTTGACTTGGAGTCATCATGATAAGTTTGCCCATTGGCCCAGAGCAGTTCCTCCACCCCATCTTGACCATAAAGCTTTGACTCAGATGTGTGCATTGGGACTTTGTCACCAGCTGATGCAATTATACTCCCAGCACCATGACTGGATGTAGAAAGTAGAGCTGCAACCCTTGCAGTTATCTGAGATGTGTTGAAGCATATATATTTGGTGGAAAGTGGCTTTGTAGCAGCTGTTTGGATAACCACTTTCTCAAACCATAGAAATTACATTTTTTTTGGAATCTGCATTTATAACATGTAATTACAAAGACACTGGCACACATGAATGCCAGTGCACCTTGGTTAATCAGAGATGGTTATTGACTGTTAATCACATATGTCTGGTGATGTGGAGGGAGTGATTGCCAGTGTGTGTGGGGTACAGTTGTTGGGGCCTGCTTGGCCCATAAATCTAACTGTGATCCTCCAGCAGTGGCTCTCATCACCTCAGGCATAAGCATGCTTGTATTTTGGCAAGAAATGTTCCCAGCACAGCACCTCCTTCCTTGGTGCTGAATAATGGAGAGGGATAGGGGAAGTGGATAGAGGATGGGTGTGCCACCTTGCAGCTGCATACAAGGGGCATGATGTGATGATGTGGTGTGCCATTTGTAAGGCTTCACCACATTGGCAGTGGTAAGGGTCATTGGATTGGAGTCAGTGGCAGGCATTGTATTCACCGGTGAAGGCATCATAGAAATTACATTCTTATCCTCAAAGAGAAAGTGCCAGCAAGTTACCACGTATTCGAGCACGTGAACGTATAGCCAACACAAACATCCTTACATAGGGGTTCCAAAGATGTTATCGGAAGCTGTCTGTCAATCCGATCGTGCAGTCGAGTTCTGGTTACAGAGATCGGTTCGGAGACTCGATGTGAGAACATCACAGAGTGCGGTGTCCCAGCAGCTCTTCATTGAACTCTCGTCCGATCAGCATGCGTCTGATCTCCTGGGTGCCTGCTCCGACAGTGTAGAGTCGCGAATCCCGCAGTATTCTACCAACAGGGTAGTCTGGATATGCAAGTCAGCCTTCATAAACCCGCTGTTGAGGTGTAGGATTCTTACCATTTATATATCCATTCCCGCCAAGGCACTGCATTGCTTCTGACGCGACTTCTACGGCTCTTTCAGTGGAGTAAAGGATTGCCCCCGCGCAGTCCTTACATGGTGAAGCAATACTTAGCCCCTATGATAAGTAAAACGCACTAAATGTTCACCTTACGGCTGACACGTCCTTGGTCGCACGCTCTAGCGACGGCATAGACATAGGATCTGCTTGCATTCAACTTCGTGTACATGTCCGCGATCTTCCCTACCAATACGGCAAATCAGGCTGTCGTCTCATTTGATACCTTCATACTTACCCTGCATCAATTGGAAGGTTCCGACTGGCTGACCGAACTGTTTACGGTCGTGCACATACTCTATCGCATGATCGAAAGCCGCCTGCATGAGCCTGGTGCCAGTCGTCAGTGGGTTTTCGATCGTTCGGAGACACGGGCAAGGTACCCAAGGGGTCCACCACTGAGAACCAGTCTTTCTAGATCTAAGCCAGACATGAGGACAGATGCACCCATATTGACGCCTCCCAGGACGTTCTCTGCACAAAATACGGTCAGTGTCTGCTACGGGAGAAAGCGGGATAGCTGACCGTTGGGAACTTCGCATTCCTCAAAGAGTAGCTCACACGTGTCGCTCCCTCGCATTCCAACTTTGTCAAGCTTTTGGTGTGTTGAGAACCCTCCAAAGCCACTCTCAATGATGAACGTCGTGATTCCTTTTGACCCCTTTTCTGGGGCCGTCTTGGCATACACAACAAGAGTCGACGCAACCGGACCATTCGTTATCCTGGAAGCATACGACTGAGCTGGACTCTGGTACTTGAGTAACCTCTACGCACCAAAATTTGTTGCCATTCAACCTCCAGCCTCTATCGGTCTTATCTGCTCTTAGTTGCATACTGATAACATCACTCCCGGATCCAGGTTCACTCATTGCCAAGCTGCCAACTTTTTTCCCAGAAACCAAGTCAGGCAGGTACTTGGCCTTCTGCTCTTCCGTTCCGTGTCGATGAATCTGGTTCACACACAAATTGGAGTGGGCACCGTAAGAGAGAGCCACTGATCCTGAGGCGCGAGACAACTCTTCCATTGCGAGGAGGTGTTCAAAATACCCTAGCCCCAACCCTCCATATTCTGAAGACACGGTGACTCCAAGCAGACCCATGTTGCCGAGTTTTTCCCAGATATGCTGTAAGTCACGATGGGATACGGCACGCGAATGATTGATCATTAATTGGCATACCATGGGGGCACTATTAGACCTGTCAATGTCTGCCGCCAGGGGTGCAATTTCGCGTTGGGCAAATTCACTGACAGCGTTTCTGAACTGATTCAGATTAGCATTTCACACTCTTACAACGCAGAACCTTAGTGCACCTCGACTTGTGCGTCTGTCAGACCTGCAACATCTACATTGTAAAATGACGCCATTCGTCGAGACATGAGACCGATCATGTTACAACGGCCAGTGAGACGCAGGATAGTGTGGCTGGGGGAGTGGAGATGGCGTAGGAACGCCATGGCAGGGGGATGTTGTAGGTGGACAGGGACAGGGACGGACGGAGACTTGGGGCCGGGAGTACGCGGTCACGTGATAGAAAGTCAACTTTGGGTGCGAATTCGGTATAAAGAGGAGGGATTTGACAGACCCGGGTCATTTATTGTCGACGACATGCAAGCCTTTCTACAAGCCCCCTTGTCTTCCGATCTCGAGCTTTCTTTCGCTTCCACCGTCTCACTAAATTCTCCCTCGCGTGGTCATACCAAGCTTGTCGACGACGTGGGCAAAGATGTTGTCCCCATGGATATTTCTCCTGACCCTTCTCGCTTTATTCATCAATCGCGAATAACTGCTGGAAATTCCTTCGACAAGGTTACACGGTCTCGCGCATTTACAAGCTCTGCACGGTTGTTCGGCCGTGATCTCAGCAACGAGTTTCCTCCCATTCTTGCCACAACATCGTCGTGCGAATTGGGGACTACTGGTACCAACTGTACTCAGCGTCTACCACTCCCCTTGCAGTGCGAGCTTAGAATAGAACGTATACAATTGGAAAAGACCGATTCGCTACCGGCTGCGGTATGTATTGTTTCAGAGTCCAACTGTCCACCAGTTTTGATTTAATTGCTTGTGCAGCTCCATCATGTGCCATCGTCGCCAGATGCGATGGACATCGACACCTCCTTCACGGAGGGCCTCGTTTTCCCTCCAAAGGGAGACCGTCTGCTTCCCGTGCCCTTCAGTGCAGCTCCAGGGTTACCAAGTTTCAATAACATATTCTTTAATCCGTCCTCTCCTGGCGCCAATGGGGATGACCTCCCTCTTTATCAAACCAAGAAGCGCCGATCGGCTTCCCCTCAGCCAACTCCAGATCCAGTACAGAGCCGGCGTCGTGCAGGCACGATCAGTGTTTTCAACAGCTCATCTCCTGTCGCAGATTCTTCCCCGAGTGTACTCAAGCTGGAGCGCATAACAAATTACGGTAAAAAGCCCATGCTCGACGGTCTCGGAGTGCCTTCCGATAATCCTAGTAAGCGTCTACGCAAGCCGAACCTCTCTGCTATGGTGCCGCCATCCGACGCCGCACAGTTCACACAACCTTCTGGCTCCTCGCAGGACGAGGCATCCATATCTGCTATTCAAGTACAGGGCATGGAACTGCCACCCCCGCGTCGCGCCTTCTCAGCAATGCTTCCGCAACCCGGACTCGGCACGCGTCCTTCTGGAGAGTCATCGTTTGAGGGTGGGGAGGAAAGCTCCCCAGCGCAGGCGTACGCAAAGCGACAGCAAGTTAGGACCATCCGCCGCCGGGATGGTACAGACGATTTCCGCTCGCTCAAAGGGGCAACCGCCATGGTCGCGCGTGATAAGGAGAGTCCGCATGCACGCAAGATACCCGAATGGGGCACCGGCTTAGGTGGCTTTGGTGATAATGAGGCGCATGGAAAAATTCTTCCATGCCATAGAGTTCGGGAAGATGGATTGATGCGGATTAATTGCAAAACTGTGAGAAGTCTTTTCCGTGCCAAAGAAGTGGTCCTGAATGGCGCCGTACTTGCAGCTCAACGATGTATTGGGCGGGGTCTTCAAGTCGCGAATCGCATCATATCAAATTATAGACTGCCGATTCGATTACGAGTTTAACGGTGGCCATGTCCCTGGAGCAATCAATATTAACACAACACCACAGCTAGAGGAGTACTTTCTTGGCACAATTGCGAACAAGCCAGTTCCCAGTGTAAGCGGTGACGGTGAGCTGAAGCACGTTCTCATTTTTCACTGCGAATTCAGCGCCAAACGCGCACCCACCTTGTACGCTCACATCCAAACTCTTCAACTTCCATTCGCCCACTTCATATATATTTTTTCAGCGCAAAACACCTGCGTTCCAAGGACCGTGCGATTAACAACCACAATTACCCACGCATCCACTTTCCCGAGGTATACCTCCTCGAGGGTGGGTACTGTCAGTACTTCAAGGAATGCGGTGCGCGTTGTGAACCGCCAGGATATGTTTGTATGGATGATCCCCATTACGCCGCCTCTCGCAAGGAAGACCTCGACCAGTTTCGCAAGGCTAAGTTTGGGCGAACTAAGTCGTACGCGTATGGCGACGCCATGGGTCTCGGAGCATCGAAGTTGGAGAAGCGCAACGCTGCCACGTCACAGCCAGCACAGTTATTTGCGACTGCAAACGCAGCTCGTTCGCGCTGTGTAACCAACGATAACGGACTCAGCATGGTGCCTGAAGATTCCTATATCTTGCCGAGTGAGGATGAGGAAACAGACTTGGGCGATAGTCCGTGTCCTCCCCCATCAAAGAACGCTGGATTAAAGGCAAAGAAGCTCGGCCTAGGTGGGACCAGGGGGCCACTAATGCGCGCAGAGACGTACGGACCGTCGAGGTTCGCGTCACTGCGTTAGAGCGTGGCCAGTCAACGAATTCTCGTCCGCCTGTGTTCCTAACATTTTCCTCGCCGTTCTGTCTCAAGTTGTCTCTGTCCTTCCCGCCTCCTCGCAGCTCGGCGGCCAGATTTCGCTGGACCGCGATGCGTCGCCCATGCTCTCGCCCCTTCATTACTTCCTTCATTACCTATGTTCTACCGACTGTGGCACGCTCGAAAAGCATTCCGAACCCTTTTTGCTTTCCCCTGTTGTTGCGCCCCACGCCAAGGCTAGCAGATCTTCCGCAAAGGTATTCCTGCTTTCTATCAGTGGCATCTATTTCCGTATAGTCTTCTCGCTCTCAATACCACCACCACGTTTCACATGTCAAGCCCAAGCCACGGCAGTCAATCATCATATATATCGATAACCGGCCAAGTGTACTACGCTACCGCACAGGTGCTGATGCCCGCATACGGACTCGCAGCTTTTGTCTTCATATAAGGCCCACGGCTCCCCCATCTCTGCTCCCCGTGCTGGCCACAGTTTTCCTTACCATGTTCTATCATCTTCCCTCTCACTTTTGCACATCAAGCCCATAGCCACGGACAGAATACAGCACATTTGTCAGATATGCAAATGCACTTCCTTTTACTCTCCACCCTAGGTGTAGATGGTCGGCTATACTTTTGGCATGTTTTCTTCATCACCTTCATCTTCATATTGCATGTTTTCTCTACGCATTTCGGCCTCTTTCCCGTTAAGTTCTGGAGTCTGTTTAGGACTTACATTTGTCCTCACGCCATAATCCCCACTGTGGTAGCATATCAACAGTCCGTAGGCATCTATTTTCATGTTTGAGTTTCCATGCTAGAATACCATCATCTTTGTTGGGACATGCCACCCTCAGTGACTCTGAGACGCGGGCCACTTGTAAGATGGTCCAGTGAAGACATGACCTACGGTATGCAATGAATGCGTGTTAACGTGCAGTGATATCATAACCTTGAAACAGCCCGGTTTACATATCCTTTTTGCTATTTTTGGTAGCAGATACCATCCGCTTCGTCCTTTTCTCCCCAGTACGAACACCTGAATCGCTGTCCGCCTTTCGTTTGCTCCCCATCGTCACACCATCTCTATGATCCTCCCCTTTTGCGCGTTCTCCAGCCCCAATGCTTGGTGGTGCTTGCATCGTCTGCGCGAGATGGATGACCTGCCTACACATCCCGCCCACCGCGGATGCCTCGAAGCGGTCGTGTGCAAGTAGGCGGCTGTGAAGCTCAATCCATATTGAAGGCTCCCAGATACCTACAAATGAGTCGGATTTGACCGCAAGACGCTTCGTCATGCGTGCGCCGGCGAGGGCCAACTTCAGTACTTCCTTGAAGCTCGATGTAGATGATGTATCCACGTCGCAGAGAGTGGATAATGCGCTGTGCAACCTACGCTGCAACTGTCTCGCGAAGGCCGCCACTTCATCCAGCTCGTTGTTGGGCTTATAGGGTTCCCGTTAACGGCAAACGCCCAAGTTGGATGACGAAACGAAGAGCCACACTTACGAGAAGTGGTGCACTATTCAGCAGGACTTCCAGGAGAGTGTAAGCCTGGCCCCGTCGGTAAGCGTTGACAGCCTTCATGGGCGCAGCGAGTAGCGCTGCACGCATGCCCCATGCAATACGGGGGTACCTCTTGATGAAATCGCCGAAGAATTGGGTGTTGAGGTCGGATGCCTTGCGTTCGGTAAATTCTCCTAGCGATACGGTGTACGCCATCCGAACCGTCTCGTCAGCACCGACATGGAGTAGAGCTCTAGATACGTAAAGACTACAAAGACTGATGGTGGCGAGTGCGTCGCGCGAGTGAACCTTGCGTGCGCGGATGTGGAGGTTGTTCAGGGTCTCCGAAGTCCTTGTAATGTCGACAGCCGAGGGAACCTCTTTGAGTTTGCCGATGCGCGACCTGAGGAGTCCAGCAGCTTTGTCGGAGAGCTGCTTCTCGTCGGAGAACGTAAGAGTGAGAATTGGGATAACGAATTGCAAGATATACGGGCTCGTGGGTTGCCGTCTAACGAAAATGTCTAAAAGATCCACGACGCGGTTTTTGAAGTGTGTGGCCTCTCTCTGTGCCCCCTCTGTGATGCTAGTCAACAAAAGTAAACTCGGTAAGACGAGATAGTGAACCTTTGTCTTTCTTCCCTCTTTCCCTATCTTTCAATATCTGCGCAAGCTGGTCATCCATCGCCATCATCTGGTCGTCGTCAAGCTCCCCTTCAGACTCTTCATCGGCCACATCAACCGCGGGATCGGAGCCATTTTTTTGTAGAATTTCTGTGTTCCTCTTTCCAAGTTCTTCGTTTTCTTCCTCGATACTATTGGAGCTTTCGTCGTCTTCAACGTCTGCAACGGATGGCTCCCTGTCGTCGTCGTCGTCGTCATCATCATCATCATCATCGCCGTTATGGCCGTTTTCCGAATACCCGTCATCCTCGTCCACCTCCTCGTCCGAGTCAGCGAGAAGTTCCGAAGGGTTCCGGTGTTCCAGTTGCTATAGAGCATGTTGTTGACACTCGAAAGCACACTAGCCAAAACACTCACAGAAAGGATTAAGTTGATGGTACTATCCTTAACCGCACCGCTGAGCAAGGAGAAGCTCTGATTGCCCACAGCACGCATGTATGCAGTGCCCTTCTCGAGGCAACCTATGATCATATCTACAAGGACATCGATAGGTTCAAGCTGGAGCTCGTTGTCTTCAAAAGGCTCGAGTACACCTGGCTTTTCAGGCGGCGGAGGGAACAGGCGAGATGCACTGTCGATGCAGGACTGACCCGTAGTATGTCAACGGAGGGCATTCGGAGTTGGATGTATTTATCACCTCGAGTGATGCTATGTCTCTCGCGTCAGGGCCATCCTCAACGTAAAATTGAAGGATAGAGGACTGTAGGAGCAATTCGACGCCCTGTGCCTCCTCTCTTCTGTCACCCGGGACCTAGGCATACAAAAAGATTATATAGGAAGAAACAGGGAGCATCCATCTCGGACGTACCTCCCTTAGCCAGGCTGCGACTCTGCAAGCACGCTCTAACTCCTCCCGGTCTTCTTGATCGGGGTCTGTGAGCAGCGCGACATGCTTGGAATCCTGTTCCAACTTCCGGATTGTTTGTAGCACTCTCGAGATCCAGAGCTCGCCGTCCGAGGTAACACCAGTAATCTTCTGCACCCTCTCAGTCGTCTTGGTGGTAGCTGACAACTGGGCGAGATCCGCCAAACAGCTGAGCAAACGTTCGCGGCATTGGCGCCGCAGGTGATCCGGGTATGGCGGTGACGGTACCGTATGCAACTGCGTGTTCAGTGTGGACAACCAGTCTTTAGCAGGGGGAGGGAGGTATACGCACAGCAGAGATCGAGCTTCCCTGGGACTTCTTCTTGACAAAGAAAATCCCGTGAACGACGAACCAATCCAGGACCAGCTGCACCCACTCATCACTCTTGGGAATCGCACCATTACGAACGAGGGCCGTGAATTGCTCAATGATCCATGAGCGACGCGCATTGATGACCTGTACATCGGACCTGGCTCCCGGTGAGTTATCGCGAACGTCTGAAAGGACCGGACCCCTACTGCCTAGAGGCAGGGCCTCCCTCCGCCTGCCCTAGTAGGTGGGCGATATAGTCTTTGATGCCCTCGGCACTCAACGTTGTTAGTACGGACTCTACGGTCTTGGTTCTCGTAAGCTTGTCGAACTGTTGGTTTCCATGCACGCCTGTCAATTGTAAAATTAAACTGAATCCCAACGTCGAGTCCGTTCGTACAACAGCAAGAATCCCTGTCGCCTGCGGCACTCGTCAGTCAGCATACACAGACATTACGAGAGGAAGTATCGGTACTCGCAATTTGCTTAGCAAACGAGTGCAAGTAGCGGTCCACGTGCGATAGATGGTTGATCCACGTCCGCATAAAGTTCTTCGTGAACAACATCTGCAGGTCCGCAGCCTTGACGCGCGGCAAAGCTCTTTGGAAGACTACAAAGCCCCAGTACTTTCGCTCATTTGACGCAGACCCAGCAAAGAGTGACTCTGTGTGGCGGGTGATTGAGTAGGATGGGCTTTCCGCAATAGTGTCACCCACCATCAACAACAATGCGGAAGAACTCTTGGAAGGAGCCCCTTGGAGAACGTCCACTGCCCTCCGGAGGTAACAGCTCGTCTAGTAACTCATCCCAAACGTGATGGACCTGCGGTCTCCATGCCCGGCCGGGGGTCTTCACCATACCCTCGTCGTCTTCAACCTCGCCTTCCTGTACTCTTTTCAACCCCAAGACACAGCGTCAGAAAAAGCACGTTCACGGACCCTGAATATCCTTGCAATTGTCATCAAGTTGGCTGGATGCAACACATCCCCATGCTTGATGGTTGGTGCCCACAGCCTATGCCACTCGCGCTCTCGTCCAGGCCACAGCATCTGCGCGCGTAGCGCAACTGCAATCTTTTCCGGCGTCCACACCGCCCGGCTCTTTGCCACACCTCCTTCAGCAGAGGACGCTTCACCAAACACGCCCTCTAGTAAAGCGTGTACTGCTTCCTCGCGCCAGGGTACGTCCGCGTCATTCGCTGCCGCGAGAAGGTCCATTGCGCGTTCGATCGCCCAGTACGCCGCTTCGGCAAGCCATGACTTGGTACGCGCGAGCTCGCGCAGAGCGTCGAGCACAGCGGCGCAACTCTCGGGTGTGCTCGGTGCGGATGCGGAACGGGGCAATGGGGGGCATGTGCGGATGAACAGGCCGGAGTTGATGATTGCGGTGAGACCAAAAAGACGCGCAAAGAGCAAGTCGCGCTCTTCTTGGCCGGTTTGGCTGCCCGTCGTGCGAGTGGCAGGGAGGAGGAGCGCAAGAATTTGCACGCAGGAAATCGTCGTGACGCGGGAGAGGAGCTCGTGGAATTTTTATCATGGGTAGTAAGGACGGGTATGGCCTGGTACATACCTCTGTCAGCGCAACTGCGAATCCGAGACGGCTGCTCTCCCTTGGACTTGCGAGACCACGCACAAGCCGACGAATCGAGTATGCGACATCAGGGGCATTCAAGGAATCAAGCATAGAATCATGCTCCATGTTCTCCGCCGCACTCCGTGCGTCATCTCCTCCCTCAGTATCATCCTCATCCTCACTCGAGAGCGCGTCCTCCTCGGCAGACTTGTGCCCGAACGATGCCTGGAAATTTTCCAGCGTGCCGATGAGCTTGACAGACGCGTCGAGACGCTTCTTCTTATCGGCAGAGGAGAGATCCCAGAAGAGAGGAAGAGTCGTGGACATGTCTGCAGCACACTGGACTAGGACTTGCTTGCAAATTCGATTGATTTTCGACTCGTTCGCGGACCCCGAAAAGTGGTGTGGGAAAAACATGCAGTGCGATCTCTATGGACATGAACAGCAAATCCTTCGTTCTTTGTATAATTCTATGCAACGTTTAACAGGAACACGAATGGCACAACATCACTTCACACTTTTTAATATTCTAACACCAGTCAGAAGAATCAAGTCATCCACACTTCCCGTTCAGCCCAGTACGTCCAACCCGCCACGCGGCAGCTTCGGCTCGCCCTCCCTGTACGGCTGACCAGTCTCTTTGCGCAAGAGATCGTTGATCCACTGCCCATGCGGCCTGATCTTCTCGCCGCGAGAATACATCACTGCCAGGTAGAGCCACGCGGCAGCATTACCGACTGTGCTGACCTCGTCCGAGACGTTTCTACGCGCAAAATTAGACATGGTTTCGTAGAGTTTGTCGTCCGTGTAAAGGTTGTAAAGGTGGCCCGCGACTGCGTCGTTATCGCCAACATCGCAGAGATAACCCGACTTGCCATGTTGGATCTGCAACGGGATGCCACCTGTACGCGAGGCGATGACCGGCTTGCTAGCATGCAAAGCCTCGGAAACCTTGACTTCAAATCCTTCACGTGTGGACAACTGCAACGCGATCTTCGAGTTGGCCATGAGCGCATTGAGCACTTTGTAGTAGCGTCAGCAAGTAAACCATCCTGTTAAGCTGCAGAGAAACGTACACTGGTCACTCGGAGGTAAGCGCATGACAATAATGTCTTCGGCAAGATGCCTGTAGGCATCTGAGTGGATGAGCTTGATGACTTGGTCGTAGATGATGCTTGCATCCGGATCGTCGACGGCACCATGTCCACAAACGAGAAGCTGAGGTGTCTCGTCATCGTCAAGTTTTCCTTTTGTCCTCAGTAGTTCGCGGAACTTGGCGTATGAGTCGATGACATTGGGAATTCCCTTAGATGGGTCGAAACGTGCGATCTGGATGACGTAGTCCCGCCTAGGCCACCCGAGCTCCGACATCTTTTCCTTAACACACAACGAGCGGAACTCGCCCATATAGTACTGGGAATCCCAGGGGTCGAGTTCCTTGTTAAGTCCATCCAACCTGGGTGATCCTGCGTCAGCAAAGGGCGGCCAAACGCTGGGGCGTTGTACATACCAATCAGTGGCAGCACCAAGCAGGCACACCTTCTCGATCGGGACGTCGCTTGGGACAAACTTATTCACCGGATGACCTAGGCACGCCAAAGGTCAGACCCCGATGCAAAGGAAAATTAACGAATAAATTGCACGCACTGATAAACAAGTCGGCATGCTGGATGTTATTCCAGAGGTACTTCCACACTTCCTCCTGAGGGGAGCCTTCCTTATGAACGAGATCGCTGCGTATCTCGATGTGCGAGCGGTAAACGATGGGCACCTCTGGGCGGACCTTGCGGATGAGTGGGATCAAACCAGGCATCTGTGGGTCATCTGGGCAGGAAATAACGTAAGTGCGATACCAGAAAAGAACACTAATAGACGCGCACCGATGAATGCCACATTGACACCGCCAGGAGCGAGGGGTCCACCTTCAGCCGTCCAGCGTAAACCGTTCTTAAGGATCCAAGCATCGAAGTTGTCTTTTTGCTCCTGAGTAAGGCGAAGAGTGGGCGCGGCGACGCCTTGCAAGATATTGTGGTTGTTCTTTGTCGTGCGGAACACAGAGGGTGAGGGGTTTGGGACGTACCTGAGCCGATGGGAGTGAGAGCAGATGGAAAAGGAGTAGTCAGTTTGCCATGTTCACATGGGGAGGGACATGTGACAAGGAGAGCACGAGGGCGAAGAAACAGCGCTAAGCAAGCTGCAGTCCGATCGGTTTATGCGGAGAGCCGCAATCCAGGGAATGGCGGAGTGAAAATACAAGGAGCCTCGAGGCACTCACCAGGCAGCATCAACGTCCAAAAGGGTAAGGAAGCGAATAAGCGCGTGTCTCATCTACAATCAGATCCGACAAATTTGTGTTAGTCGATGATTCTTGACAGATAAGGGAGCAATGCCACTAACCAGAGCGACACCACCTGTAAATGGGTGGGAAACGACAGATTTCAATCTCAAATTTTGTGGGAAAAAAAGTGTCGAACTTACCCCCCTGTGGGGTAGATGAAAAGAAGCCGATCTTGACTTTTTTCTCGCGAAGTTCGTCGGCAAGTTGAACGACAGCATTCCACGTACCCTCGCTGACAGAGTTGCGGTAGGTATCCAGATCATCTATAAGGTGGATCTTGCCGGCAGCGTCGACAGTAACCTGATTGCGGGGACCGATGGAGAGACGTGGGTTGTTGCCGGGTCCAAAGTACATGAGTGCCTTGCGAGCGGCCGAGTCGGCCTGTTCATCAATAGTGCAGGGAATAGGAAGCTTCTGCTGAACACCTCCAGGGGAGAGCAGTCCTGAGGTCTGTCCGAGTACGGAAGGATCGACATAGACGGTTGGTGTCTCAGCACCCGAGGGGGCAAAGGAGCCTGTGGCTGACCCAATGCGGTGCTTGATATTGGTGCGAGTAGCCGAGTCGGTGTGATAAGGTTTGATATTGAAGACGATGGGGACGATATCGAGCTCCATCCATAGACGGGTACAGAGATTCGGTGCCTACAGTGGTGTTAGAGAGGCGATTAAACGATGGGGATAGAAGGGAACGAACCTCACGAAGCAGGCTGAGAGTAACACCCGCACCCAGGAATTTGCAGAGATGCTCCGATGAGAACTTTCGGAGAGTAGAAATGACATGAGATTCAATCACTTCCGTCTGCTTATCTGATTGTGCAGCATCGTAAGGAAGGATGGTGGAGCTGAAATCCGTATTGTAGACCGAGTCGTGGACAGAGATAGCAAGCTCAAAGCCAGCCTTGTTAGCAAGGAGGGAACCCGCGATGCCAGCCCACATAGGCTACGCAAAATTTCGGTATGTGAGGAAGGAAAACGATGACGGAGAAGACGAACGGTAAGGCTACTGAATGCTTGGACGTTTGGTCTGTTGGTGGAGATGCTAGAAAGTCTGCGTCTGACAGCATCTGAAGGTTTTGACGTGAAGGAGTGAGGTGGGGCCATCCTTGCAAGAAACCGTATCTTGGGGTAGAAGAGGGCGGTGATGGGGATGGACCGAACAACAAGCTTTTTATAGGACGAGGAGGGGACTAGGCTCTAAGGCTAGGCTAGTACGTATCATATCGTAGTAAATAAATAATAATAATAATTTTTTATTGCCCTGGCTAGGCCAGGCACGCCACGCTTTCAATTGCTTGATGTCGAACTGCAAGGAATGCGGACATGCCACTGAATGGGCTCGAGACCTTGGCTCGGCCGTATGTACCAATTGCGGTACACTAGCTGACTCTTCTCAACAGAGTGCTCTTACCTCCTCCGCCGATTTTTTATCCGACGTTTACCCCCGCGACGCCCCTTTGTCCACCTACTCTCGTTCGATTACTCTCAAGAGCATCCGTCGCGACGCCGCGTGGGACCTCCCGGGCCAAGGTGCGAATTCCAGGAACGAGCGCAACAAGGTCAGAAGGTCTTGCATTTTTTTTTCCCCTTCTCACGCCGTTCTTACATGCCACCGCCTCTTCCCAGTTTGCTATCCATGAATTCATTCGCACCCTTGCCGACCGTCTGGGACAGCATGGTGCTGCAACCCGTGCCCAAGCCATCTTTGACTCTGCAATGCAACGTACTTCCCTCAGGTGGGGTAGAGCAGCCAAACTTGCTGCAGGCGCTGCGCTCGTCTTTGCGATGAGAGAACAAGGTCGAGGAGACCGTACTCATCACGTTGCTGTCAGTTTAATTTTCTTTCCTGCCCTCCTCCATTGTTATGGCATGACCGGCTCCTTGGCCGGTTCACATGTCCCTCCTGCCTCGCCCGTGCATTCTGCCCTTCCAGGGATCCTTCACCTCTTTCTTTAGGGGCGTCTCTTACCCAGACCCAGACAGTGAACATCTGTCATCGGAGTTAAGCCCCTTCAGCATTCAAGTCAATTTCATGCATCAACATATTGGCATGTGTTTGCTAGGGGTTGGTTCTGGTCTACGATCGCGCCAAGTGCCGCTCCTTTCCCCATTTGGGGCAAGGATTGTCCCCTGGCCTTCTCGTGTGGTTCGCGGTCCCCACTCCATCTCAATTGAGCATATCGGGAACGTATCAAACGAGTAGAAGAGAAGTCCGTACTGTAGCCCTTTGCTACCTTCTCCGCTTCCTTTCCATTATTCGGGCGTGCAACCACGAAATGATATAGCCGACTAACTACCTTTCTCTCCCCAGTATCTCCTTTCGGAACCAGTCATCGCGCTAAAGCGCACCCAATTACGCCTCCTCCCACATCTCGGCCTTATCCTTCCGCGTTCCCAGGCCCCCGCCCATCTCCCCACACTCGCCACGCACCTCTGCGTTCTCACCTCTGCATCACCTCCACCTCTTCCCAAAGACACGCTCGCGTTCCTTGAGCCGTTACTAGTGCTTCCTGCGCTAGAGGACGTTCTGCGCACCGCTCGTGCTCTGCACGACCTTTCCACTCTGGAAAACAGCACATCCAATCGAGCAGGTGCTGGTGCAGCTGCGTCCGCCGTATTGCTTCTGGCTCTCGAAGCCCACGCACATCCGCCTCGCTCAGCTCCGCACGCCCTTGTCCTTGCCGCACAGCTCGGCGCAGCCCTCGGCACGCGTGGTGCGGCGGTCATGGTGCACTACCGTGTACTCGTGGACATCATCGAGGCTAGCGCTGCACGCGTCCCGTGGCTGGCAGGTGCTAACGCACCGGGAGCAAACGGCTCTCACGGAGATCCGGGGTGGCGAGAGCAGTGCTAGACGTGCTACAATTCCGAGAGGAGCTCGAGCGAGCGGCGGTTACCGAACGCGGCGGACCGATCAGCGTCGACATCGAAGCAGAGAACGACGATGTTGAGGAAGAAGAGGCGATGAATGCGATGATGAAGCGGCGTTAGATGCGCTTATCTTGAAGGTCGAGCTGAAGGCGACTGAAAACACGCGAGCAGTCTTACACGAGCACAAGGACACCCGTGTGGCAGAGGGGGCCATCGCCTCCCCCATACGCAAACCCAGAAAGCCTCGTACGGCTGCGAGTCGGGCTGCTTGCTTCCTCCTTGACCCCCTCGCGTACAACGCGCCCGCCCGTTCAGCTCTCGCCCACACAACTTACCTTCTGTCTTCTGATGCCGCCTCTGGATCCGCTGCGCCACCAACGCGGCTACAGCTTCTCGCTGCCGAACGCGGAAATGCAGAAGCGATTCAGGACGATGAACTATTCGGCGACGATGAGCTGGAGGGGATCGTGGTCGGCACGAACGAGCATGCACGGGAGGAGCTTGAGAGGAGGGCGCAAACACTGCAGATGATGTGGGGCGAGGAGGAGGACGCCGGCGATATCGCAAGGGCAGATCCTCGTACAGGAGGTGGCGGGAAGAGTCGCGGGAAGAGGGGAAAGGAACGAGTGGATATGAACAAGCTTGCAGCTCTGCTGGGATCGGAAGAAACGTTTACCACGCTGGGAATGGAGGAGTTGTGTTCAGGTGAAGGAGAGGCGGAAGACGAAGACGCAGCGTGGATAGGGGATGGAGGCAGCGAAGAGGTGGTAAGCGAGTGGAGACCAGCCTCTCCTGGAGGATTTGGAATAGATTGGGAATAATTGATTTTTAATTGACGCATTGTCGACGCGCCTGAGGAAGATCCCGTGATGAATAAGTTGCATCTCGTGACCGTGGTCAAGAGGGAACACATGATTCGCACTGGGGACACCTCATAGTCTGTTGATGCAAAACTTGAAGCTGTGAAGAAGCCCTTATCATACAGTAACTATCCCATCGCAGGGTACCACCTTGAGCGGACATAAATATTTTTGCCGTAGACGAGTCGTTTGGTGACTAAGCAGACTTTTAAGTCATATTAGGGAATTATCCCCCTTTTTTTTTTGTACGAAAACCGCGGTATGCCTGTATATGTGCCACTGATATACGCATGAGAACTTGCAAGTCACTCTCCTACTAAGGTGCCGAAGGCTCAACCCCAACCTCAACCTCGGCGTCTGAAGGTCGTGTGCCCTGACAATGGAAATTGACTTATGCTTGCCCTCCTTCCATACAATGCGCAAACGCTCGCGTTCCCGCTCCCCGACCCCATGCGAGCACGACCGTCCACTCGTACGTAAACCTATCCTTGGCATTTTATTCTACTTGAGCGTGTCTGTGATTGTGACAGAAACGCTCATTTGTCCCTACGCTCGCGGTTGGCGATGGTACGCTTGAGCCGCCGCTGTCTTTCGCATCCCCCCACACACCCAGTCCTACCTCACCCATACAAGTGCAGGCGTTATCTGCTCTCTTGCTCGTCCCAAGGCCCCCACAATCAGTATGTATACCTGCTGTGGATGCAGCAGACGCAAATGTCCAGGATGAGCAGTGGGTCGCCCTCACACGGGGCCTGACGCTCCTCTCAGCACGAGGCACCACCGAGTATGAGACTGCCGCGAGTGGCAGTGGAGAGGAAAACATGATGGTGCGTATTCGGACATATCCTCCCCTCTCTCGAAAATCCATCGCTAGAGAAAGCTGACGACTTGCGCGCCGTGCTATTCCGTGCCATCCAGAATCTGGACGAACCGCCTTTTGGACCTTCAACCCTACTCGACTCACACGCGCAGCACCCACAGCACGAGGTGCAGGAGCCACCATGGATCCGCATTGACAACACGGCTCCGCAGGTCTTGAACCCTCATCCCGATCCGTGCATGCCAGGCCTTCCGCTGCCCCGGCTAACACTGCCTGCGGCGGTAACGTTCCTGCGGGCACCTACCCCCCCTACGCTGCACACGCCCCCCCTCTCTATTACTCCGCTCCCCCCGCACTCGCATTTCAGTGGCGCCGGCACGGACACTCCACCGCTCACTCGACAGGAGTTACAACAACTCCAGCAGCAGATACCTGCGCCCGCACGTCGCTCACGTTTCACTATGGGTCCCCGACCAGACTGCGACAAGTGTCGGTTGGGCGTGCCGGGACATTATGCGCATTTCGACTAGTTCACGTAATGCCGGCGTGGGAATACTCATACAGATTGTCCTATTTTGCATAAATTTTTTTCTAATGCGCGCCTTGGAGTGTTTTTTTGGCTGACCTGAATCATCGCATCACCATGAAACCCGAATACTGTATATATTCGCATACGCATACACACAATGTACTACGTACATGACACCCCCAAGAATTTGTAATCAATGATCAGCCAAGTAATCAAGTGATATACGTTGGTATACTCTGGCAGATATTCTCTGCAGAGGCTTCAAGTGCATAGCGGTGGTGACACGGGTGATGCCCCCGGTCTACGTCCCAACTCAGATAATAGTACTATACAAATAATGATACAGAAAAACAATCACGACGCTCAACCTAGCTTCGAGCTTCAAGCATCAAGCATCAAACCGTACAAGTGTGCAATGCGAAACTTCACAGAGACAAGCCCTTTCCGCCGAACCAGCTCCTCGTGCACAGTCGGATCGCCATCGAGCAAGAGCTCATCGTCGCTATTTGTCCACGCCATGTCAGGTAAAGGCGACCTAGCCAAGGGTGGGCCCGGCAAAGAAGACGAGTCCGCTTGTTTTGTGTACTCCCCATCCAGCTCCTGAACAGGATCACAACTTCTGTTCCCTTCCACGAATATATCTTCAGAAGCTTGATGCTCGTTTGTAAAGTCCGCCCCTTTGTCTGCATCCACATCTGGGAATTCTGCGTGTAGTCCGAGTTCTGGCTCTACCAACTGAAAGCCCGACGATGTTTGGGAGCAGACGTTAGCGTCGACTTGCTCTTCCACTTCCGCAGCCTCTTCATCGGACATGGCGCCGAGGAGTTCTGTGTCCACCATTGCTGCGGTTCCGTTGGGCTCATCCTCGGCGTCAACAGCTTCATAACCCTCATACAAGTCTTGGCTGGGTGAACTGGGGGGATGGTGTCCTTGTGAACTATCTAGCGTCCCTGGATCGTACCCGGATTCAATATCGGTGTCAGCTGGAGCTTCGTCTTCTTCAGCCAGTTCGCTTCCCTGAAACTGCCTAGCATCTGAGTCTGCATGCTCGTCTTCTGTCCTGGGCGAGACTGGGAGACCTCCGCCATCCTGACCTTCCTTCATTTCATCCTCCCCATCCTGTTCTCCACGTACGACTCCGCTAACATCCCAGTGCTCCTCTGGTGGGACTGCATTCGAACAATGCTTTTGCTGTTGCAGCAGATACGCAACAACTCTGCGCTCATCAACCTCCGGACTCGCCTCCGCGCTATTCAGTTGAAGATTGCGGCGCACCCGGCGAGCCTCGCGTAGTCGAGCCTCTTCCACCCTACCTTGGCGCTCGAGTCGGCGGAACTCGTGAGCGCGAGTCGGCGTCGGTGGGGAGTAGTGGGGCGGCCGTGTGGGAGAAGAGTTTGGAGATTCAGTGGTAATCTTCAGTGCCGCTCGCCTCGTGCGTCCCTGTAGAAGAACCCGCATGGAAGGATGATTTGAGCCAAGACACTGATGGTTGTCGTCACTTCCTGACTTGTCATTATCCTCCTCCCCTTCCTCTTCACTCTCCTCGGTTTCGTCTTCCAATGTTCCATGAACGGTTCCCTCCTGCATCAGCAAGCGCGCATATTCGCGTCCTGCCGCCTCACGCATGTGGCGTAACACTCTATCGGCATCTTCGAGGCTTCGCTGCCTTGTAGCAACCTCTCGTACGATGTCAATGTGGAACTTATGGTTCTCGGCCATGCGCGCATACACCGCTTCCAGTCCAAGCGCCAGCACAAGTCCCTTGTTCGACTCGGAGAGGTTGGATGAGATCGTTCTGGGTGACTTGCGGGACCCTTTCTTCTCCGCAACGCTGCTGCTGCGTGACATAGAAGTGCCTGTCCGGGACGGCCCTGTACTTTTGCCCGAGTGTAACACGCGCAAGTCGATATGTTGCACCGACGCTCGCCGAGCGAGCTCTTCGCTATGAATATCGACCCGTGGCACACCTCTTGCATCCCCAATCGTCCGCCTGCGTGCTCCATGACTGACTAGAGGCATTGTGAATGGATCATCTGTGAGGGTGTCATATCGCGCGTCGGGACTCGGATACTGGCCCAGAGCGACACGTTTGGACGGAGGACCAGGAGCAGGAGGTGGAAGCTCGTGAGTCGAAACGGCGGGAAATAAGAGGCAGTTGCGATCTATTATCGGCGCTTGACCCTTTGCCTGGGTTGATTCTCTAGCAGGAACTGACTTCAGTCTAGCTTTAGCAGCCGTAGGCCTTCCACTTGTGGTGATGCGTAAGGAATCACGGGGGGAGACATGTCGTTCTGGGGCCGATGGCAGTCGATTCCTGGACGAAGGAGCTGTGGCATTGGGTTGCAGAGGTTGGCGCGCACTGTTAGATTCTTTATCCACTGGTGCAGCCGCCACTTGCGCAACTGGTAATGGAATGTCGTTCCTATGACTTATCGCGAGAGCGGACCGCTTAGCGTTTTCATTATTTATGGCAGGTTCCGTTACTGATGTCGTCTTTGCGATCAATGTTGACTTAGACTTATCAACGGGAACTGCCTCGGAGGCTTGGATTGCTTTGGGCTGCCGAAGCTGTTCTGCTTTCACGTGAGATTGCTCGCATTCCGGCAGCGGGACCACGTTTGTTATAAATTGCCCTTCCGAGAAGGATTTCGGCGGCTTCCGTTTGTCTCGCCTCGGTGGCCACTCCTCGTCTTGGCTACCAGCCTCCACCTCCTCACCCATTCCACTTGCCCGTGGACGTAGCCGGGACTCTCCATTCGCATTAGTATATGAATTGCGGAATGGACCTTCAACTAGGCGGGGTGCCTCCCTCGCACGGGCTCGTCGCGGCGGACTTTTCCGAGCTCTCTGAGGAGGTGGGGTGCCGAAAATATCATCTTCTTCCGCGGGTAGGGTGCCCCGCTTGCGTGGGGAGGGAGAGATACGCCTTTGATTCAGAGGGGTGGAGGGTGAATGTCGGGGAACGATTCCAGGTTGCAAGGAAGTGTCACTCGCAAGCAACAGTTGACGTTGGAGCGGGCTACGTGGGGAGTTGATAACGCTTGTGTGTGGCGGAGTTGGTTCTTGCGAGAGCTGCAGAGAAGCGTCTACGGTTCTACGCATGGATCTCGAGGCCTCGGCAACAACGGCCTGGACAGGGAACCGAGTGGTTGTGGCGTCATGATTGGAGGAATTTCCTAAGGGGGTTTCCTGCTGTTGGCGAGATGGGGACAGCTCCTCGAGTGCTGGAGTGGCTCCAACATGACTTGGGCGCGGGGATCTGGTCGAAACACTGAATTATCCGCGATATGAATTGCAGAAAAGGAGCATACTTGCTCGGAGCCGGGGATGGTTTAACTGCATCCTCGTTGGCAGAGCTGGGTGAACGAGACGACCTGGCAGATGCACCGGCTCTGTTTCCTTCCGACCGGCACTCTGCCTCTTGATCGCCCTCCCTTCTGTCGGATAATGCACCTGTGTAATCGTCAGCTCCGATGGCCGGTGCTTCTTCGTCTTCCTTGGAGGATGAAAGATGCAAAGATCCGACGCGAGTCTTTCCTGTATTCCGAGGCTCTATAGATGGAGGTCTTGTATGCGGTGGTGAGTCGCATGGCTGCTTCACTTGAACTACGATATTTTCTCGACGCATCTTCTTTACGACGCCAGAATCTGAGTCCTTGTCTTCGGAGTCCTCCTCCCGAGGTCGCTTCTTGGTTCCGTTCTCCCTGACAGGTGCTGCAGACTCCCTGATAGCTCTGGCACGTGAAGCCGGGCTAGTCGTAAGATTCTTCCTAACACCACGCCGCCCCGAAGCCTGGGAAGAAGGGATATCTGGAGGGTCAGCAGGTATCCCATGTTTCTTCTGATATTTGAGTATTTGAGCGTCGAACCGTCGCTGATTAGTCTTGTAGCGCTCGCGCCATGACTGGACTGAATGTCGGGAGGCGAAAGACCATTTCCGTTCTGCCTGACGCGGAAGTTAATCGCATAGCATCACAGTAAGCACCGCGCGTACATTCTCTACAAGCCTCTCGTATAACTTCATGCCCAAGCGCCCTTTAGGTTGTGGATTATATGTCGCGATATATTTCATGAGTAGGGCATCCTCCTCATCGGTAAATGCGACCTTGTGCCTAGAATTCATGGTCAGGATAGAGAGAAAGAAAGCAAAAAGAAAAACAAAGAAGAGAATACTTGCGACATTCTGACGGAGGTTTGGTCGGATCAAAGTGGTGCGTACAAGGTCGATCCCGGCTTCTGGTCGTGGTCGTGTCGACGTCACACGATGAGCGCATAGTGTGACATGACGCGTCTTAGTTGTCACGCATTGTGTTGCAACCCCTAACCCTGTGTTCTTCTCGTCTGTACTACGGAAACGAAAGGAAATTCACTCCTTTATTCTACTTCTCTCGCCCACCCAATTCTCGGCCTTGAACTCCTCTAGCGTGTGACTATGGAAGTAATCCCATAATGGAAAGACACTCTGGAGATTCTCGTGGTAGAGCTCGGGATACTCCAAGATTATTGTCTCTTGCAGCGCGGAAAATACAATCTACACCCAAGATGTCACCGTCCAGTATTCAATTGCACTATAGCGCTTACCTTATATCCAGCTTCACCCAAGTGCAATCCATCCGTAAAGTACGCTTTCATTTCCTCCTCGTTCTTTCTTGCTGCCTCCCATACTCTTGTCCATGCATCCACTACGGGGACATCCTCCCTTTCGCCTACCTTTTTCACTTCCTCTGCATAAGCCTTTGTGACATTGAATGTCCTTGTCGGTTGCATGTCCGTCCCCATACTGGGAACATGAACGGGTGGCGGTGTGATCAGGAGAAGCTTTGTTTCGGGAGAATACCAGGGTGAATCGGGTGCCCGAATAGCGCGCACCATAGTCGTCAGGTTCTCCGAGAACCGGGAAACGGGGACGTGTTGTATGAACCCTGGTAGACACGCGTCATTTGCTCCGAACCAAATGGTAAGGAGCCGCACGTGTGGGGTCTGAGGTTGCACGTACTCCCGCTTCGCGATGATCTGGCCAAGCCTTGCTTCAGATAATGAGCTATGACATGCTAATAGAGTGACTCACCTGCTCTAAGACTGGCAGTGCCCAGTCCGTATTGTAACCCGAAAAGCCGCGGTTTACAACGTCAAGCTTTCGCGCATACAAATCTACCGTGACGATGCTACGTGATCTCGAGGTGTCGCACATACCAATCTACGGTGTTGACATACTGGCAAGACGAGCACCAATGCCCTTAAGCTCTGGATCCCAGCTCTTCTGTGTGAGTGAATCCCCGAAGAGAACAATCATATCCTGGCAACTAGCTGCCATGGCCGTCTGTCTTGATGTGCGCTTTTAACGTGGAACTTACGAAATGATTAAATGGACTCCAGACGGCTGTTCAAATACTTCTAACGGCCCGTCCCCGGGTTGGACTTGTGCGTCTTGCCGACTATATACAAGCACACTTGAACAACATTCGTGATTTCCAGTTATTGATGGGTATGACAAAGATGGATGTCTATGTACAACCCACCGTGATTTTCAACGATTCCTACTGAGGACTGCCGTTCTAGCAGGTCCCACCGACAGACACAGAGCGTTAAGTAAATTAAGTAGATGCAACGATATAGCCGAACGTGCTAAACCACCGTGACCTAGAACGGTCATGGGTCGCTTACTGATGTTGTTCATCACCCTCAGCCGGAGAGATTATGCCCCGTAATTGTTTCATAGCGGCCGTAGCGTCAGCGAGAGTGTCACCCGAGCATGTGCTCAGCAACCTCAGGGCTTTTCGGACCCTTAACACCAAATCAACCCACTGGAAATTAGAGAACGACCCTGCAAATGCTTACCTGCTCCGCTTAGTCTTCTCTTCAACCAAGACACGCATCTTGTCCGCATGTTGGGCGGCAGTTTCCAGCACATCCTCCGCAATACCTGCAAGCCGTGCGCATTCGATCCCAAATGATTCTGTGGCAAGTCCCTTGGTGAGACGGTACAGGAAGGTAATCTCCCGCATGCCATTGATCCGCGTATCCTCAGTGAAGCCCATATGAAGATTGTCAATATCTTGAGGGAACTGTCGCGCTAGATCCGCCCCGACGAGCGGGTAGTGGGTGATAAAGAGCGTCTTGCAGCGTTTCGTGTGCAAGAGATAATGAAGAACGGCATGAGCGATCGCCATCTGGAATGAAAGTCAGATTCCCATGACACTGGGCCCTCAGTCATAAATTAATGCATACACCATCGAAGGTTGATGTACCTCGCCCAAGCTCGTCGAGGATAACCAAGCTCTTGTCCGTAGCGTTGATCAGTATATCGCTCGTTTCCGACATCTCGACCATAAATGTTGAACGCCCCCGTGCGAGTTCGTCCGAAGCTGCAAAGCCTAACTTAGACCAATTCAAATTGACTTCTATAGGATCCATGTACTTACCACCCATACGCGTCAGAACACCGTCCAGCATGCTCAGCCTCACAGTTGTTGCAGGTACATACGACCCGATCTGTGCCATAACCGCGATGAGCGCGATCATACGCACGGCCGAGCTCTTCCCTCCCATGTTCGGGCCTGTGATGACTTTGCTGCGTGGCTCACCGTCGCCAAGAACAACGCTATTCGGCACAAACGGGTCGGCGCGCAGTGCTTCTACCATCGGGTGTCGCCCGTCGACAATCTCGAGCACATCCTGCTCAGCTGTGAATTGCGGTTTAACATAGTTATTGCGCATGGCAACGAGGGCGAGGCTGAGTAGGCAGTCGATCATTGCGAGCTTATTCACAGCGTCACGCAAGATCGCGTATTGAGTGTGCGCGATGTCTTCGAGGAAGGAAAGGAAGGCCTTGTTGGCAGCTGCATCACGCGTCTCTCGAAACTGCTCTCGCAGTGCGAGTTTTTCTCTTACTGCAGGTGTATAATACCTACGCACTTTCTTCGTGCTGCCCAGATATTGAGTCGACGACCGTTTTAGGATAATGCGCACTTTACCTGCTTTGCATGAACCAAGTGTGTGGGATCTTGCTCAAATCCTCAGAGCGGCTGACTTCCACCAAGAACTATCAGGGTCGGTCAGATATTGAATCGTGTTTCCGAGCTTTCCTACCTCATTGCCCGAATTGGTTGTCCACTGAAGCCCAGGCTTCTTCAATTGTCCCCTGACTTCGACCGGTTAGATACTACCCACGAATGTCTGACTCCTCTGCTTACTGATTTTGAGCTGGTCGTCGAGCTCCTTCTCTATCAATAATATAGCCTTCACGAATTAATTAGTAAGCACCCGACATAGAATAAACTCCACACGCGCTTACTCCGTCCGCATCTGCGATTTCTGGGTATCGCTCAGGGTCGACCCACATTTCTGCCTTCTTCCCAGCGGCTGCCTTTTTTAGCACGATAGCATCGATGAGCTGTTGGACCGGTTCGCGCAGTAGAGGCAGCGCGAAGAAGATACCATTGAGGAGAGCTGACTTAAACCCGACAGTGGCAAGACTTTCAAAGGTTGGGAAGATGGTAGCGACTCTATTGAAGGCGGGCAGCAAGATGGCCAGCTCTTTCGGAGTACACTGGAAACTCCTGGCTCAGCACCGCAGCCTGTACGGGACGAAAGATTGAATACTTTTCCGTATTGAATTCGGCATAGGCCCTTAGCTAGATCTGGTAGACCTTTCAAAACTGGGCGCAGGGCGTGTATATGTTGGGATGAGGTCGAAATGATTTCCTCAACGGCATCTATTCGTTCTTGCAGAACTCTGAACTGTCCTAAATTCGCGGAAGTGCCAGAAGGGGACGAACTCACTTCGTGTCCACAAGAGGCCTCCCAACCCAGCTATGCAACAGTCTCGATCCAAACTTCGTGATAGTCTTATTCAAAATCCACATTAAAGATCCTTTAGTCGTAAAATCCGTGTCGTTCTGATAAATTTCTCTGGTTGTGCCTTGTCACCTTGCTTTAGTACCGCAACAGGAGCTAAGTACGTACAGATTTGTGAGGGTGTTGCCATTAAGAAGCATGTGTGCCCTAGTTGTAAACTTGGAGAAGAAGTTTGTTGCCAATAAGGCATCAGCAATGCGAAAAGCAGACAAGTATTCGATGCACTGCGCCAGAGCGACAATGACTTGTTTCGGAAAATCGGCCACTTCAGCCATCAATTTGCCTGTGCCCTGTTAGTACCTAATCCACGAGTGAGGCAAGATACAGACCTGACGTAAAGTTTGTCGATGCCTTCCCACATTGGGTCTTTTGGGTGTAAAATTGGGATACGAAGTCGAAAGCATCGGTGTATGACATCGTATTCTTATGTCGTTCTATTCGAATTCTGCGTTCTGTTGTAGCGCTCCTGTTATTGGCAGTATTGGGTCAACATTTGTGCGTGGGCGGAGCCCAAAGAACACACCCAGAAAAATGCTTGAGCATTCGCTCAGTAGGCTTCGTCAGCCCCTGCTCAGCTAGTAATAGCTCTGCAGGTTTGCAATGAACCATTCTTGTCTGATGTGGGGACATGAGCGGTGGTAGTTGAAGGACAGAAACAAACTTACTTCGAGCTCTGTGCGCATATGACCATCTGAACGTACTCTTAGCATAACAAGAAAAATAAATCAATAGGTAACTCCCCTTCAAACTCATCCCATACGACGTCGCCTGTACTGGGGCAGATGACAATCATCCCAATATTGACCCTCTCATCGGGCCCCATGCCGCCACGTAGCTGTTCGACTACGCACATTAGCAACGGCGCGTTACTTGCATCTACATCGTCAGCAGAGTCCATGTCGTCGACATATCTAAAGACCGATCAAAGTCAGAAACTCCAGAATGAAATGAGCGATGTAGTAGACCCACGTCACAGCGGTATAAAGATGCGTGAGCTCTCGCTCGAACGGCGCATTACGGTTTTCGCCGACCTTCTTCAGGGCCGCAGTCTCTGTTTGAGCCACAATGCCGACTTTATGCCCACGAGATAACAGCCTGTGGAAGGAGTTTCAGAGGAAGGCATTCACGGTATGTCGAAGTCGTCACTTTCTAAGATGAATATCGCGCCGATGTGTAGGTACTGATGCGACGATGAAGTTGCGGTCTGGGTATGCAACGATTCCAAGCTCCTTGGCAGCTATCTGGGCGCCAGTTTGAATAAGGAATCACAAGGTGAACTTGACCCAGCAAACCTTTGCATCCTCCCCAAAGAATTTATACTTGTAGCCAACCTCTATCATCAGCAGTACGCCTTCGTGCTTGGTTTTAAGTTGAAGGACCTGCTCGATATGAGCATCTCCGCGCCGGTCAGGGAGGAACTCCATACCTGCAGCTCCAGCGCAGTATATGGCTCGCCGCTGGGCCGAGTGCCGCCTGCTTTCTTGAGGGCTTTTCTTGAGTCGCCTTTCCTCTTTTCTTCTGCTCCGCTTTGCGACTGAACAACTCTTGCAATTGTTTAAACCTGCTGTCGGACTCAGCTCCAGAAGAATTTGGTTCCCCGTCCGCGCGGTCACTCGGAAGGCCGCACCCGTCCGACTGGTCATTCGTATCGATGGATGAGCTGTTCTCTGCCAAGAGTCGCTTTGAGAATAGCTCGCGCCGCCTCTTGGCCTGTGGATCCACGGGACGCTTCTCTGGCGACGGTGAAGGTTCATAGCGCCACTGAGAAGCAGGAGTATGCAGAGATGGGGGCTGGTATTGTGGATCAGCAGATCCCAAAGCTGGCTTGTGTGCCACCTTCTGCTTCTTAGCCGGTGGCCCCTCGTCGTCCGAGATGGTGAGGTCTATTGGCGAATTGGAACTGAAGGGCTTGAGGGGCTCAGAACTAGTATCAGCACTTTTTGCGCTTTGCGAGAAGAAGCTGGAGATCATTGGTTGTCTCATCCCAGCATGGCCACTCCCCTGAGTGCTTTTAGACTCGGACTGCCGCATCACGCCTAGTGGCGACTCGGCGTTAACGGTGCGCAGCGGTGACGGTGAACGACTGGGACCGCGTCCAGCCGCGGCGAGTGGCGCGCGAGTCTTTGACACCACGTGATGGTGACTTCAAATCCCATCCCTGGTGAGCGTGAGCGAGAGGATGGCTAGCTCTCTCAAGGCTCGTACAATAATACGCAACACCCAACGAGTCGCATGGGCCTTCCGCAGACTAGCATCTACCGCGTCTCCAGATGGCAGCCCCCCAGTTACCGCAACAAATCGTATGTGGCCTTCTCTGACCAATGCTCCGTTCGTCAACTCACCCACATGCAGGGGCAGAGACAACACTCAAACGTTTTTGGAAAACTGTTGACCTCGAGGAGCGAGGAGACACCCTCGCCATCACACTTGATTCTCGCCTCCTTAAGACTCCCAGGGGAGAACCTTTATTCCTGCCTCGTTCAAAACGTCTCGCCGCAACGCTCATTGTAACAGAGTGGGAGAATCAACGGAATGTGCTCAAATCGCACGCGCTGCCCATGGTATGTCGTTTTTGTTGGCTCAATGTTAAGCGTCGCTCTGTCCATCAGTTAACGTATGTGAGGGTAGACCTCGCTGGCAGCACGCGCGATAGACACAATGAATGAAAGTGCAGCACGAATGGATGTTCGCAGCGCCCTGCTTAAGTACCTCGATACCGATACTATCTGGTATGTTTCTTCTCGCTTTGCTGATTCTGCTCGCTCCCCAACACACGATGGGTCAGCTTTCACCAGAACTATCCCGAACCACTTGTGCGTCTGCAAGATGAGCACTGGAATCCCCTACTTAAATGGGCACGTGACGCCTTCGACGTAGACCTTTTCACCTCCGACTCTGTGCTATTCAGCACCCAGCCAGAAGCGACAAAGAAGAAATTGGACAAGGTGCTTCAGAGCTTTGATCCGTGGCAAATGGCCGGTTGCGTATTATTCGCTGTAGCATCTTGATATGCGGTTCACTCATGTACGAGTCGTGGCCAGCAATGGAGCGTGCAACGTATACGACCAAGTCGTTCATCATAGCACTAGCACTCGTGCATGGTCGTATCACCGCTGAGCAGGCAGCTCTGGCGTCTCAAGTGGAGGTCGCTAGCCAGATCGAGCGCTGGGGAGAGGTCGAAGACTGTACGTACGCTTGCCTTTGCGCGTATTCTTGAGGCTCACCTCGCACACTCAGCGCATGATGTTGACCACCATGACGTGCGACGACACATCGGCAGCGCAGCATGTCTCCTAGCTTCCGTTTAATACACGTAGAAACCAACTCTTCCCCCCCTCCCCTCATTCGCAATGCTCCAACTTATTTGAATCGTAGACATTAGACTTCCGTAACATTCTCCGCACAAATAATGTATATGGCCATAAGGAACCGAGATTGTCAACTTAACCTACTGCCGTACCGACCAGAAATCTCTGTCAATCATTAGGATGTACAAGGCCGGGGTTGAATCCCTTAGGAAACACCTGCCGGACATTTATATTGATTCGCGTCGCGTGCATGTACTGCGCATACGGCGCCCACGTTCCGTCATCGGCATTAACACCTTCCCCAAGATGTTCCGGTAGCGTTCCCTCAAGTATGCGCGGAATGCCATGGTATGCGCGGCGGCATGCGGGACCGGACATGACGACGACGTCACCAGAACGCAGCAAGATGGGGATGGGTGCGACATCGCGCGTGAGGCCGCCAATGAGGAAGATTGCAGCGTTGCCGAGGCTGATGGGCCGTACGTTAATCGAGACGGTGGATAATGGGAAGAGGTGAAGACCTACGAGATCGACACGAGGGGGGAGGTGGCACAGATCTCGGACCGATCAACATGACCCATAAGGGTATCTTTGGTTTGATAAAAGTTAACAATGCCTGCGTCGGGTTCTAAAAAGTGCATAATTTGAGCTACACCCACAACGCGGATGTGGGCCCGAGTAGACCGCTCGGGGTACTGACCATACGACTCTTCCCATGCTTGCCAGTCGGGGCCACTGTCTCCCCAGCCATCGAGTGATTCTGCGTCCGTGCACCCAAATACGTTGTTCCAACAGATGCAACGCACCACTTCAAGGCACACCTTTCGGAAAGGTTCGCCCACTCGCTGCACCTCACGCGCAAAGTCGTATTGCTTCGTGCCCCAATCATAAGACCAACCGATGTTTGCCCAGCGCAGGCGGGGGAGGAGCTGTGCGGTGCTAAGCGGCTGCGCGTGCATGGATGGCGCTGGAGGGGTCCGTGACATACTTCTTAGGAGAGAGAAAGTCGCGGGCGAAGCGGGGGTATTCGAGATAAGATGTCGCGGACCCGGGGAGTCCGGTAGTGCAGAAGTTGGTGAGGAGGGAGCGCGAGGTTGGACGATCGTTTCGGGCGAGTAGAGGTAGGTTTTCCAGAGGCCGGATGGCGGAAGGAAGTAATGCGTGTCCAGATTAGTTTCGTTCGGGTGTCTGGCATGATCACAGAGGGACCATTTGATCAAGTCCCGCTGCGTGTCTTTTGAGACAAAAGACGGTAGAATCACCAGCCCTTCAAGTAGGATGTGAGGCCAAAGTCAGAGCAAGGACATTAAACTTCATAAGGCCGTCGTCGGATACCACCCACCAGGCATGCCAGCGACGGTAAATGCCTTCCGCACTCTCGCGTCGTTGGCGGCGAGCTCACTCTTGAGGTCGATCTCTTTGACCTCAACTGTATCAGCGCTGCCTTTCCACGCCGCCTGCTCGATTTCCGCAGATCTGGTCGCGTCCAGCAAGGCAAGGTCAAGCACATCAGAAAGATCTGGGGGAGGAAAGCGAGGTTTGTATTTCTTCTCTGCTGCCCTGAAAGGCGTTAACTCTGTATCGAAGCCCTCTGCGCGATTCTTAGTAGTTTTATAGTGGTGTCTCCTAGCCCGCTTGTACTCTCGGCTGGTTGGGTCGAGTAATGTAGCCATAGTCATCCATCAAGGTGACGGCCGGCACGCGGCCGGGACTCCGAGTGGGACGCGTACGTGCTAAAAAGTTACGCTACGTGCTCGGGCAGGTCATCATCGAACTCGACTTTCCTGCCTTTATGTCTCTATGGTTGCCTCGCTCGCCGCCACTTGCACTCGTTGCTGTCGCCCGTCGCAACTATGCGACGCGTCTGCGCGTGATCACGTATTCGCACTCGCGACATAGTGTCTCCACGCCTCTGCAGCTTCACCGGGCGGGGCCGGTGTTTTTGACTCGCTTCCAGTCGACTAAAGTCACCACTGACCCTTCCTCGCCTCCACCTTCCCCACCGGCTCCAAAAAGTACAGAACCGACAGAGCCCGTACTCTCGCGTGCGTGGAAGAAGGTCAAGCATGAGGCGCAGCATTATTGGCATGGCACTAAACTCCTCGCCAAAGAGGTCCGCATCTCGGCACGTCTACAGAGAAAGATCCTCCAAGGTGAAACCCTCACACGTCGTGAGCGGAGACAGGTACGTAGTATTTACCTGACAAGTTCAAAACTGACGACTGTGACTGAATGTACAGCTCAGACGGACGACTCAGGACTTGTTACGAGTGATTCCATTTGCCGTCTTCATCATGGTCCCTTTCATGGAGTTCCTGCTCCCAGTCGCCCTAAAGCTCTTCCCAAACATGCTTCCCTCTACGTTTGAAGACAAATTCGCAGCTGCACGTGCCCGTTATTCCTATTTGCTCAGATCGTTCGCTCTGACGCATGCACTATTCGACAGGAAGAAAAGGCCCGCAAGCTCCTCCGCGTGAGACTTGAGATGGCTAAATTCCTTCAGGAGACACTCCGTGAGTCTGGCCTCAAGGCGAACGCGCACATTCTAGGCAGTGATGCCTTTAAAGAGTTTTTCCGCAAGGTACGTCCTTACCTTGAATGACCTCCATACAAGCCAACAAGAATTTCTCTCAAGGTCCGCTCCACAGGCGAATCCCCATCGACGGAAGATATTATCAACGTCGCTAAACTCTTTGACGACGACCTTACACTCGACAACCTCTCCCGTCCACAGCTGACCTCAACGTGTCGGTACATGGGCCTCAATGCGTTCGGGACAGACAATTTCTTACGTGGCGCCATCCGATCGCGGCTGTTGCAAATACGGCGGGATGACCAAGCGATTCTCGCTGAAGGCGTCGACGAGCTGAGCACAGCCGAGTTGCAGCATGCTTGCCAAAGCCGAGGTATCCGCACGTACGGTGTAAGCCCCGCGGCTCTGCGTGAAGATCTCGACACGTGGATCCAGCTGCACCTCAACGAGCGCGTTTCGGGCGTGCTACTCATCCTCGGCCGCGCGTTTGAATTTGATCGCAAGCCCGGAGAGGATGAGAACAGCCGGGCGGCCGTCGTGCGAAGTCTCGAGCATGTGCTCAGCGGATTGCCGGACAACCTTGTGCGATAAATCCTCATTATCTCGCCCCTTGATATCGTGGCTGATGGAAACGTAGTTGAACGAAGCGGAGCTGGAAGTCGACTCTGATAAGGCGTCATATAAGCAGCGACTTGAGGTGCTTCAGCAGCAAGAAGAGCTCATCGAGGACGAAGAGGAGCAAGAACAGAAAGAAGAGGATGCGCGGCGGGCGAGACGTGAGGCCTCAGAGCGCTCAAAACGTGAGGAGGAAGCGCAGATGGCCGAGTCATTGCTGCCTGACTCTGAGGTACGCGTCCTGTGATTCTCCTTGTCATAGAGATGGACAACTGATGGGGGTCCGGGAGTAGCTGTGCCCTGAGCCCTCGGAGGAAGACACACGCATGACGACGGAGCAGCTGAAGGAGCTCGTCGAAGTCCTCTCTGTACTCTCCGCCAAGTCATCCGTAATCCAGGAACGTGACGAGTTGCGTGCCCTTATGGAGGAGAACCAGCAAGCTGCGAGTGAGGAGGCTGAGGTACGGCTTTTTTCTTAATCTGGCCACCGTGCACGCAGTGTTTGCTGTTTGCTGACTGCCAACCATTTGACTCACAGGACCCTAAAGCGGCGGCACTTGTGAAGCGTATCCGCAATATGCTGACTAAACTAGATAAGCAGCTTGAGGAATACGATGCGCGTGTGGGCAGCTCCTTGCAACTCATCGCGTGCGATGCAGCCGGCCGCATCCCGATTCGAGACCTTGCCAAGGCACTGTCCATGATCCGGCACCGGCCAGAGGAGGATGTAGTTGCGCACGTTGTTGACAAGCTGGATGTAGACCACGACGGGTACGTCGAGCTCGAGCACGTCCTCGGGCTCGCACGCGAGGAAGGTTTGGGGATCGTCATCGAGAATGACGAGACGGACGCGCGGAGCTTGTTGGGCGAGATTAAAGAGTCCAAGCCACGCAAGGAGGATATCGTACAAGAGTAAAATTCGTAGCCATGCTGCATAATCACCGCTCTACGCTATATATACAATCGTATATTTCTTATCTCGCCCGTCATTCCGTGAGTGGCCCGCCCCGAGTCAAACACCTGTATGAGGCTCTAAAGCCATTTAAAAATTCCACGCTCTGCGTAAGATATAACAACAGGAAAGGGGACAGCTGTGCATCGACCTCTTATGTTGAAGGAGCGGGTACCACGAACATGCCTTTATCCTTCGGGATGATCTTAGCCTCCGGCCTGCTGCCTTCTTTCTCGCCCCCATTGCCGCCACGACTAGCCGCGCTGAGCGTCTCTGTCGTGTTAACGTCATCATCCGCACGCTCGGCCCACCACCGGCCAGTCTGTAAGGCGAGCACGCCGGTAAGGGCGACGCTACAGATGAGATGGCTCGATGCAAGTCCGAGCGTTGGGGCGCGCAGATCGGGTGGGAATTTGGCACCAGGGAGGTCAGGCGGGAGCACGACAAAGTTGGTGAATATGCCTATAAGCAGCGTGAGTCACGACTGACCTCAGCGGGACCAAGTAAAATCTACATACTAGGAAGCACGGATTTCACATAAATGGCAATGGCAGTGCCATATAGGACTAGTAGGGACATAGCAGGCCTCAACAAGATGACTCGGACAGCAAAAAAACAAGGGAGAACCCACAGATACTGCCACCATCGAACATCAAGTTACCCGCCTCCCCGTCGCCCAGACTCCACAGAATCGTCGCGGCGCCAAGGATGGCTGTAGCAGCAACGACATAGCCAATACCTGGTGCCCCTTTGGTGAGCACGTGGTAGTATCTAGCTGCCACCCAGAGATGGGCATCGGTGACCGGAGTCCTCCAGAGAGTAAGTGAGTCTGCAATCCAATGGGTAAAAAGCAGGCCTATATGCAAATGCATTTGGGAGGTTGAGTGGATCAGCCATAGAATCTGCTGAACAACAAGGGAGCGTGTACGGACGCACCGAGGAGGATGGAGGTGACAGATATGGTAATGGAGGCGCGAATAGCCATGATGCCGACTACTCTCGAGATATGGGGGTCAGGGTCGTTGACGTTGACTTGGATGGTGGACTGGTGTCGAGTCCCAGCACTGGCAGGCGCCGGTTGGACGCCCGGAAAAGGAACGTGACAGAACTTTCACGTTCAACCCCCCTTGCTCACGCGACCACAAGCCTACTGCCAATGGTGACCGGCGACTGCTTCCAAACAGTTCAAGTTGCCTGGCCGTTTGACGTCCGAACCACATCATTCATTTCTGGGAGACGGGAGCAACTGTTGGCTATGAATATATGTCCGTGATTGTGCCGTTCCTCGGTCCTCCGAAACCAATCGATTTCGCCGTGACGTTGTGCAACCAAAAAGGGGAAGTTACGAGGCCTCACCACTCCGGTAGTCCTTGACGTATCTTCGGGATGTCCACATAGAATATTCCGAAACTCCTCCGAGTCATCCGGACACTCCAGATAGGCATGGTCTGAGTGGAACTAGTGCACATAATTACTACCCAATACCAAAAAAGAGATATCTTTAGCTCTAGATCGAAAACCGCGATGTCGCGTTTTTCGTCGACGTCCCTCAATGGTACCTTGCATTGACACTCATCTTCACTGGGGAGCACGTCTTTATATCTATCCGCCATGGTCAACTAATCCAATGATATGCACTGTTGTACTTTCTCTGCGGTGTCGACACCCTGCTCCTTCCGGGGTAGAACGGGACCTATTTAGCCCTAATTTGTCATCCGAAAGCTTCGACATCTTTCAGCATCGTTCTCTTCACTCTTACGCCTTCGTGTTGGATAGGCCTCTACTGCGGCACGTGCATCATCTATGTTCAACTTCCGTACTGCCAGTGCGGTCCCTTCATAGTATACCACTTGTTTCATGTGTCTGCGATCCTGACTTTCATTTTTTTTTGATAAGGTTTCGGTCTCACTGGTAAGCCTCATGCACACGACTCTCCGCAACCTACTGTAGGGGGGAGATATCAGAGGCCTGAGCGCTCGGCGACTGCGATCAGCGCCTCGTCGAATTTCGACACAATAAGTCCTAGATCATGGCGGTGAGCCGAAGCGGCCCTCTGTGCATGGCTGCAGCCTAGAACACTGGCAGGCGTTCAACCACCTTGGATTTTCCCTCGAGTTCAAATAACTAGACCGTCATGGCCACTGATTAATCTGATGAATGACGAACATCTGGGTTACCACCCAATACAACAACCAATTCACATCTGCATGCGATCTATGTGATGGCCCTGACGGAACGTATATTACTTCGTGCCTCATGGACCGTGGAACGTGTTCTTCTCGGGTACCGGGTATGCCGTCAGGGGAGCCTTTTTGAACTCCGTCGACTCGGAACTGAGGCTTCTGGAGCAAGGCAAAAACTCGACATTAAGATTCGCGCACAATGTATGGTTACCAGTCATTTGGTCCCCCCGCTTCTGTCTTGCCCCTGGGACGATGCTCGTCCATCGCACCGCTTGATCATCGGTCTTACTCCCCACTTATTCCAGAGACAATTCTTCTACCCAGGGTGCGGACGACCTGTGTCAAAAGTTGAGAAGGCTTCCCAACAATGAGTACACTGCATGTCCTACTTTTCAGATCCTCATATGTGAATCTCAAGCACGAACATCTAACTTAGTTCATCAGCCACATTTTGGGACAATGAAGCGTACCGTCTGACGTGAGATCATAGGGAATAAATAAGTAATATTTCCGATTCAAAACCCAAACATCTAGTTGCTACAAACGACCGTAATCCCGGAAGTACTCGATAGCAGGAGCCAAGTCTTCTTCCGTAACATCACAATACCGATCGGAAACTTCGTCACGGAAGAGCATGATGTCTCCTACCCACTGCTGGCACGTCTTGCCCGGCCCCCCGACCAACTTCTCGACACACCGATTGGGCCGTTGCTCATCAAAAAGCCCAAACTCGTGAAAGAACAACGACAGCCCGTGATCGAGTAGTGGTGCGGTCGGCGCGGGTGTCATACGACGCAGACCGACATACCCTAGCGCAGGCCATTGGGCGTATTCCTTAAAATTCGGGCTGTGCCACATGTAGCCTTCTTCTTCCGGCTCCTTGAGCGTGCAGGTCACTTGGACAACGCGTGGCGCATCAGCGTCGACCCCGAAGAAGTACGCTGCGACGGCGATTGTGTCGCCTGGGCGAAGGCCCCGCGCGCGTTCTTCAGCATCTGGGAGAGGAGTCGGTCGCGTTCTTGAGGGAGAGCGGCTGCGAGCCAAGCTGGGCAAACAGTGCGGTTTGTGTGTCCGCCAATCCTGTTAAATTTTGATGCCGCAGCATTAGATGCATAGAGTTTCGATGTACGCGACGGAGACTTACCTGAGTGCTGTGCTCCCGAGAGCAGTAATAGACTGACTTACAGCGAAGACAGCGCTTGGTAGAAGGCACTCCGCAGACGCGGCAAGGATGGCGTCTAGGCGGCGAAATAGTTGTGGGCTTCGCATAGGAGTTGCCCTCAACAAAGCGAAACGAAGCCAGCCCATCTACTGAAGTAGGCCGGGGGGGTGATTCTTGGCTATGCCTGTCTTGGGGTGCTTGAGGAGTTTCAGTTGGAGGAGGGGTTTGGGGAGCTTGCGGAATTTGCGGCTGTTCGGGTTTCCGGGTCTTCTCACCTAGTAATGTGAAAAGGAAGAAAAATGCGACGACGACGACGGCAATGGGAAGCAAAGACATGACGATTGTGCAGAAACTTGCAGGGATCCCCGAAACTATAAGCCAAAGTACGTGTCCGTGGACACGCGTTGGCCACGAGGCTCCCCGTCAGGGTATAGGGAATTTGTCCGGCACACAACAGTACTCGACTAACAATCGAGTAGCGACTGACACTTACGCCACCCTCGAGGCGGAGTCTCGGAGAACGCACCAGGTCACTGCATTTCAGGCGGTGTTAATACATACTGTACATGTTGCATAACGCGACACCTCGTTTAAGCCTCATGTGAGGAAATCCGACTAGTCGGCGACTTTAATCACAAGCTTGCCAGTAGTCTGACCAGTCGTAAGATCGGAATGTGCCTGACGAACGCCCTCGGCCGTGAAGGGGTACTCAGTATGAATGTTGATCCTCAGGGCCCCACTGGATATCAATTCCCAGAGCTCCACGCTGTAACGATTGCGTTCCTCCAGTGTCACCATATAGTTGGCAACCCTGGTTCAGAACGGCACACAAGGGTGAGATGACATAACGTTTGGGAAACACGAGCGACCCACGTGGGACGAAGGAGCTTGACGTTCTTCTCAGCAAGCTTGAGCAGGTCCACGGGTTCGACTAGGCCAGATGCGTTGCCAAAGGACACAATCGTGCCTTTACGCTTAATCATCTTGAAATCGTCGTCGAACCTGCAGCATGTAAGGCTAGACCAAATATCGCCTAGATCGTGACCCACGTTGACCTCCCTACACCATCATAGATGACATTCACCCCCTTTCCGTTCGTGAGCTCGAGCACGCGCTCGACTGTGTTCTCTTGTTTGTAGAGGATAACATGGTCAGCGCCATGGGCCTTTGCAAGCTCTGCCTTCTCTGGGGTAGAGGTGGTGCCAATAACCGTAGCACCACGGGCCTTGGCTACCTGAGTGTGTAGCAGCCCAACACCGCCAGCTACAGTATGAATGAAGACAGTATCTTCGGTTTTCACGTCATAAGACTCAGTCAGTTGTGCGAGAGTTGTGAGGCCTTGAATGAGTGCAGCGGCGGCGACACGAGTAGAGATCCCGTCTGGCACAGCGTAAACAGTCGTATTCCAGTCTACCGCAACATACTCCTGGAGTGAGCCCAGACGATCCTGATGGGATTTGGGTTGTAACAACATAAGCAGATGGGGATGAAGAAACGCCGGGAAGATTCACGAGTGCAACGCGGCCCCCTTTCTTGAAACCCCGACTCTTGAAATCGGAGCTCTCGAGGACGGATGGGTCGGAGGGCAACTCTAGTATAACTCCTGATACTTCCTTGGAAATAGGGAGGGGACGCTGCTGCGTTGGGTATAGGCCGGCCCTCAGTATGTAGTCAGGTGTGGGTATATGCAGTCAATCACAGGGCAGTACAGTACCTGAGATAAGTATCGACAAAGTTGACACCAGCCCATTCAACCTGCGAGTTGCTCGATGTTGACTACCATCACTAATATACGATATATGATGCACCTTTATGAGAAGGTCGGTCGCTTTCACTTTTGGAAAGGGCACCTCGAGGACCTGAATGACCTCGACCCCACCAGTCTCATTGATACCAATGGCTTTGATTTTCGTAGGATAGGGCATGAGTATACTGACTTGGTCAAGTTAAAGGAAAGGATGTACTGTATTCGGAGGGGAATATGGCGTCATCGCGCGGATGTGCGTCTCCGGCCAATACGATTGTCTTACGCATACTACAATGGCAGCCGCGAGGTGCTCTTTGCGGTACTTGTCGTCAATCAGCCCCTCAGTATCCTCCCGCGTGCCATGGTTCGTTGATTCCTCGGAAACATTGCTCACTCAACCAGCCTCCTCTCAAAGAGGAACGCTCCCCCCGCCTCCTCCACCTGGCGTGCCTCTCGCGTTGCAAAATTTACATGCGCAGCTGGTCCAATCACCGTACCTCGAGCCTTCCAAATTACTCGTACGCAACCCGATTCCACAACCGCCGGGCCCTCCACTTCCGATGTCCACTCCGAAAGGCCGTCGTAGACGTGGCAGCACATATGCAGGCGAAGGTTTCCTCGAACCTGGGGGTATATGGAACTGGATCGTGTTGGCACAGGTGCAACCCTAGCTCTACTTTCCAGTCACGTTGAGACTTATGATTCGCGTAGGTGAAAGAAGGAACAGAGAACCGCGGAGCGATTGAGTCCCTCATACGGCTCGTCCGAAGGACGGTGCGTCTGGTAACCCAGTCGGTCAACGGCGACCCGTACTAATGCGTTGTATAGCTACTATCCATGGAGCCGCCCTTTCATCTCCCAAAGAAAGCACGGACAAACACTCATGACGGTTGGGCCATGGTGGACGCTGGCGAGTTTGCTGTTCATATCCTCAGTGCTGAGGCACGGGAGCGATACTTTGGCGACCGTTCGCTGTGGTAATGTCTCCGAGCCCTTTCCTTACCATTTGTACCGCATAGGAAGCGAGGTTGTTAAAGATCTATAATGCGTGCGTTTTTCAATTCAACAGGCAGTCATACCTGTGTCCGAGAGACGGAACTACAGCGATGTGGCGGGTGCTAGCTACATAGACAACCCTCATCGTCAATGATATCTAGGTCGCTTTATCCTCCTCCCTAATTGTTTCCTATACTCTCCTTCATCTAAAATTACGACAATGGCGTGGATCAAGGTTTTACAGATTTGGCTTAGCCCCCGAATCTGACAACTGTACCACGCGGATACAGTATCTCGTACGTTACTTCTTCCGTGCAACCCGCATTGACACCGCGTACACTCCCCAGCCAATATATGCCAACCACCATGGAATGATGTAGGTGACAAGTACGGATCACGACGTGTGACGACCTATGGATCTACTCACAGGCTAGGCCAGTCATATTGCAACCCTACCGAGTTTGTTACCCGAGATCGCAAACAATCTCAGGCTTGCGCTAATTACAGCAATACCCTTCTACATCACTTATTCTTGTCCCTCCGACCGTTGTTGCGGAGACAACTAGAACAGCATCTAGACGAACATCACTATCGTGAGTCATGTACGTCATAGTCGTCATCTGCTGCTACCAAAAAGTTCGCCAGGGCCCCTGCCGGACGTGGGATGTCTATGTGAGAGCTTCACATTTTGGGGTCTGTGGATGATCTGGAGGAAGTGGGAAGCGTAGCGTATTGAATACGCGCAATGAACCAGCGCCAGACCCTCCACTAGCTAACTGATAGCCGCTGCGAACGTACTCTAAGGGCACGCTCACATGTCTTTGTTGCACCCCGCTACCAGCCAACCGAGTTTTTGTCGCCTCTGCTGGCTTCTTTATCTGATTCCCTTTTGTTCCAGCTAAGTACGATAAACCATATTGGGCCGCGTGCCCGTGAAGCTGGGCTTGCCAGGAGCGCGCCTACATGAGCATGGTAGGAGCGAACTTACACCCTTTGTTTCATTGATCTTTGGACACTTTGATTAGGACTTATATTCTTTTCATTCTGGTCATGGGCAGCGCCATGTGCTCACCACGGCGCTGCCCTAGTAACAACACTTCATTACAAACAGACCAAGCGGGAGAGCGCGGGCTGAGGCCCTACTACATCCCTTTATCTCCGCCATACACTTCATTTCCTCTTCGATACCGTGCTCACGACCTTTATTTCTTCGTATGAAGCATTTTATCAAGTACAGTACTAGATACCGTAATCTTGGGTGTACTTGAAAAAATGCACCATTTTTGGACCGAATCACTATCGTTTTCTTTTTCAGAAGGTCCATCTCGCGTGCAGTGTCTTCGATCCTGTTGCCGCTCTCCCGCTTTCGGTCTTCGTGCTCACTCTTATTCGCCTCCGCGTGCCCCGGACTTGCGCCCATCTTCACCGTCACTGAAAGCTACGATTTGGATGGCGTTGTAGCTGTAGAGAGTGCGAGAGATGTCATTTCCGTGAATAAATAGAGCCGCTTCGAGACGAACCCGGTCAGTCGGATGACGAGAACGGGCCGGTCCCGGTCGTCAAGGCGTACGGCGCACGGCGCACGTCAGCTGACGCCTGAGGGGCCAAGCTCAGGGCTGTGTGGCAAACGACAACTTACGATATTTGTGGCTCCCAGCCCTGCCAGGCGGCGGCTGTGTCAGGCCGCCTGGTTGATCTCCTTTCATCCAATCATTTGCCCCAATTTTCTGTCCCCGGCGCTAAATTAATACCGCTGTTGTTGGTATCGCTCATGGGAACTCCGGTGTCATCGGAAAAGCCCACAGAGGGAGGAAATGAAAATCAAATTAAAGATAATTTACATCTACACCTCTGGCTCTAACCTGATTGTGGGACGAGGCAGGTGTAGTGTGCGATGAGCTGTCTTCGCAAATTCAAATTCAATGGAGATGGGTCCGCGGCAGTGCTGGGGCCCGTGGGAAATCAGCGGTCGGGTTGAGACTGAGGCAGAGAGGCGGCAGGCTCTTTCTAAATACTGCATGACAACGATGCCAGTCAGCTCTGCGCTCTGCGGTGGTGGTGCGGTGGTAGTAGAAACGATGTGCTGGCGTCATGATCTTGTCATCCCCGCAGGGCGAGACGCCGCGCTTGACGATCTCCTTTGCGATCACCAGTCGGTCGATTGATTTTACGGCTGTGCATTCAACACCGTGGCTACGTTGCCCATACGAGTTTTTATTTTTGTTTTGTCTCGGTCACGGCATCCAAACACGTCCCATCATTCCACGTAGCTAGCACATAAAAGTGTTTCATGATACTAGGTCTCCCCTGATACTCCCGTGCTGCACCAAAGCCAAAGACGGTCTTCCCTTACCCTTGCCAGCTGTCCTTTCGACCATGTTCGATTCTCCGAGGACATTTTCTATCACGGTCTCTGAGATGCCGCGATACGGTACAAGCCCTGCTGTGTTGGTAGGCTCGAGCTACTCCTGTTCACCATCGACTTGCATTTGCCATTGTGCTTCAAGCCATGCCCAACTTCCGCACTCTGAGCTATCTCAAAAGCAAAGCCCGCTCAGATCGCCTCGACGTCTTCCCATTCCTCCGATTTATGCCTCACCCTCATCTACCTCGTCGACATTTTCTTCATCAACGCAGTCGTCCTCACCACCGTCATCATCGATCGTGTCGCTGCCCACACCCTACCATCCACCTTACCGCTCGTAGTCTGTGTTCATACTTCTAGAATTTACATGTCTCATGTTAACTCCCTGCATGTACAGTTCCCTACGTCCTCTTCCGAAAATGCCAAAATTATCCCCAGGTCTCCTCGAGACCCCTAAACATGATGCACCGACCGCCGAACGGTCGTCACCACCTCCCGCGAGTCCAGCCGACTCTATGGTGTCATTTGTGTTACCGCCGTGTCCGACGAGTGTCGAAGAGATTCGCCGCGGAAATTTGTCCAAGCTTCGGCGTCACCTGGGAAGATCAGTTCCGCCCGATCTGATTCCTCCCAAACTCGAACTCGAACTCGAACTCGATCGAGATGAGGGTTCAGACAGTTCAAGCTCAAGCAGCAGTGACGAGGAACAAGATGATGATGGCCCTGCGTCGACGCCGATCAGACCGGCGGGCCTCTCACAGATGGATGAAAGGCCAATCAAAAGATGGGAGAAGAAAGGGAGACGATGGGTAGCGGAAGACTATCGTCACGTTCTACAGTGCCTACGGGAGCTACGCTAGCTGAGTTTTAAAAGTGAAAGCGGCGACAGTGTATGTGTATTTATTTAATTAGTACACCATACTATACAGTAACAGTACCATACTATACCATCACTATCATGTCAAGCAGAGCGGGAGGCCTCTATGGAGGCATTCAGTTCTCTTCTGCATCACCCTTTCTCTCTTCTACTCAGCCAGAGCAATCACTTCCCACACCTCCTTCTCAACAAGAAATACCAATAACTACTCCAACTCCCCTGTCAGAACCCGCACAGCCCGCGGATGACGCGGACGCCGTAAACCACCAAGTTCATGCAGCATCTGGCAAAGCAACAGCTGGTATCTAATCTTACTGCTGCCAAAGCTACCTTTTGAGCATCATTATTGAAACTTTTATTCCGTCTAATCCGAAGGATGGTCTGCTTCCCTTGCCTTTGCACCCGTCAAGCGCAAATCCAAACTGCCAAATAGCAAACCTCCGAATGTCGCCGCACTTGCCGCATTTTCCCAGGTCGGCGTGACCAGCGCTCCTCCATCGGCGATGTCTGCCACCGCCGTCGTTGTTGCACCCCCAACTCTCGTCGACCTATCGAAGCCTACCGTCCTAGAGCCGACCCCAGTTCCCGGTCCCGGCTCTGGACATAAGTCAGGATGGGGAAAGAAGGTCAAGCCACCATCCATGGTGTTGGATGATGATGTTAATGGCTTCCGGGGAAACACAAAACGTAAAGGCGGTGGTGGCAGCAAGAAAAATAAGAAAGTGCGTGTCACCATTCTTCGCTCGTTATCACAATAAATCTTTCATCTAGAATAAGAATGTGCAACAACTGGCGGTGTGGGATCCTTCCGAATCGTACGACCCAAGTCGCCCGAATGATTACAACGAATACAAGGTTTGGAAACGTCGGGAACGTGAAGAAAGGCTGGAGCGTCTCGCCAAAGAGCGCCGCATGGAAGCTCAAAAGCGTCTCCGACGCAGTAGCTCCCGAAGCGACTACACTGAAAGTGATTCAGATGACCCGCGGCCGAGAAAAACAGGTACAGTAGTAAAAAGTATCCTCTCTTTGACGAGAGCCTCATTTTTTCTTGTTATGAAGGACGATATGGAAGTCACGATGATCGCTGGTCTCGTGAAGACGACGAACCATCACGGGGCGCCATCGCGTTTACGAGACCGCCTCCCCAGGACATGCATATGACTGGAGAAGAGGCTTACCAGCGCCGCCTGGCCATGTCCACCAGCTTCCAGCCGGCATCACAGGCTGCGTCCTCAGCCTTAGCAGCCACGGACGCCACTGAAGGCGCTAGCGTTACCGCCATGGAATCTCCTGCTCCTCCCCCGAGGGTAGAAACAGGAGAAGAGGCATACCTTCGACGGGCCGCTATGTCTCACCAGGGCCCGCCACAGCCACCGCTTCCTCATGTTGTTCCAGCCCAACCGCCTCGAGACACAAGCGAAGAGGCATATCAGCAGCGTGTGGCACCGTCGAGCCCGCCGCCGCCCCTTCCCCCATCGCAGGCCGAGCAGGACCCCTCTGAGTTATTGGACTCGTCCGATATAACCCATTTGCACCCCAGTCGGTGCCACTGCCACCACCCCCCTCTATCCTCGGCGCTGCTTCTGCAAGTAATGTCACTACGGACTTCGAGGAACGGGTCCGCAATAGTCGAAATGCAGCAGCCGCCATCGCCGCCAAATTCAGCGCGCTTGTGCCTCCTGCAGAAAGCAAGGATTCATCTGATTCAGTGCCGGTAGAAAGTGGGCTCGACCCCACGGAGCGGTACGCTTAGTAAAGCTCCTCACAATTGCCACAGCCTCACCCTGAATGCCCCAGACCTGATCCTCATGGTTTCGCCGCTCGTCTCATGGCAAAATGGGGACATAAGGAAGGGCAGGGTCTCGGTGCAGATGGCAGTGGTATCGTACATGCACTATCCGTCGAACAGGTAAAGGGCGCCAAGGGCGCGGACGGTAAGGGCAAGGGTATGGGTTCTGGCCGGGGCCGCATCATCGATGCGGGCGCGGAGGCACGCGCGAAAGCGGAGATGGAAAGATTTGGCGAGCCAAGCCGGGTGATTGTGCTCACGAACATGGTTGGACCGGAGGACGCGGGTGATCCAGATCTTCCAGGAGACGTCGGTTCGTATCCCTTCGTACCGCCACGCTTGCTGATGTTCACGGACTCTACGAAGGTGACGAGTGTTCGAAGAACGGCACGGTTGAGCGTGTTGTGGTACATGTTGTGCAACCTCCACCGCCGGATGAGACCGATGCAGTGCGGATCTTTGTGCTATTCGCGGGGCCCGCAGGCGCTTGGAAGACTGTGCGCGAACTCGATGGACGCTTCTTCGGTGGTCGCACCGCGCGTGCGAGGTATTTCCCGGAGTCGTTGTACAAGCGGTTCGCATTTGACGAACCATTGCCATAAGACTGTCGTTTTTTGGACGAAGGTGGAGGTCAGTCTTAGTAACTCTTGTGTTTGGCGTACATTTGGGGATGGTCGTCCCCGATTTGGTTAATTTTGAAATTTCAATGTTTCAACATCTCGGTCTGTGGGCTTTGCTGAGATTGACCTTGCTATCAGTACTTGACTCGGGTGTTCAAGTGCCAGATCTTAAGGAGACAATAAACATACATCATAGAGGCGCACTGCCGTCGTTTCATGAACTCAAACAAATCATAACTTTGATGGATGGTAGAGGAGCTATCAAACAAACAAATCAAAGACAGCCGTACATTTGACGGACTGTATCTATGCAGCACGAACCAAGATGGTACAAGTGAAAGTTCCTTCGTGATTAAACACCCCAGCCTAATCCGTAGTGAATTGAATCAAGTCCCGGGTATTGTATCGCACTAGCTTTGCCTTTGGTTTCGGCACACTCAAAACTGGCTCAAGATCTCCCTCGGTCTCTCTCCGTTGCCGATTGGTTCTATTCCCATCAGAGCCACCACGTACCTACGGTGCGGTACCCTCAATGTCACTACGAACCTATCATGCTACTATCACGCAATGAGTGACGTCGATGAATCATTTGCGGAACCCCAGGTTAAGTTATACTACTCACAGCCCTAAGACTTCTCTCCTCGAGTGGGCCGCAAACACATAAATAATACACAGCGTGTCCATCAAGGGGCTCAGCTTTTGCTTGATGGAGCAGCGCTCAGGCCGCAGGCATTTTTCCCCCACCCTGACTGGGCGCAACTTCAAGGTGGCGCCGGGAAGCGGTAACGCATGAGTGATGCGAAGCTAACTTACTCGTAACGCGAACATCCTTTTTTAACTCGTTTCAACACGAGAGGGTCATTAGCGTATTCGATTTACTTGGCAATTCACGAGTGATGGGGCTACTACTAGTATTGACTTCGGACACAACTGAAACGAGCAAGCGACAAAGTTGACCCGGAATTTAAAAAACGAGCCTGAGGCACCCCTCAACAATTGGTGGCGGATCACACGCATGGACGGATCTCAGGCTGGATCTGGGCGTAAGCCAAGCGCAACTTGAAGCTATGTAGCTCCTATCAGCTATATATCAGGCATCAGGGCCTCATCTGCATTTCAAATGTTCTCGCGCCACCGTGATAGTCTTTCAGCATGGTCGCGTAAAACTTGGTCAAAGCTGGGTTTTTCCGGTTAGTGCAAATCGGGTCGGTACCGGCCGATGGCAGGACTATCACCATCAAGCGCGGCCGCGTCCGAGTCGGAGGTTGGGATGGGTGTGGCCAGCCAGTGGCTGCGGCTGTGGTTGCGATTGCAAGTTCTTGAGAGAGAAGCTAATCAGGACTACTAGTACTATCCGTTCGGGGGACCTTCCGCCTGCGCTGGTATCGCAAGTGCGTGCGCTGTAATCATCGATTGTCACTCCCCTGGCCCTGAATGAGTATATCAACTTTTGCCTTCTCTTCTTGTGCTGCGCTGGCAACTTGCTCGTATAATTATTTCCTCCACAAGAAAAAAAACTACCGTGGCCATCATAAATTCATGTCGAAAGGACCTGCTTGATAACTTCGGGCGTCGGATTACCTATCTTCTGTGTTGGAGCACACCAGTCCCAACTCAAAATTCCCGAGTATCCCGCAAGGCGCCAGGGACTCTGGCGGGCACGTCGGAACAAACACATCAAATTGGATCCCGGTTTTGTCTGATATGCAGTCAAAACGTCTCAACAATTTTGTGATGACGAAGGTCCTAAAATAGTACTGTACTGTAATATCGACGTATGTCAAAAATTGCGCCTCCACACCCTCCTGGTTTCTGATCTTCAATAGACCCGCTTGAACGGCGGTACGGGTTTGCACTCGTTTTCATCAAGCGTGTTGGCTATGACGCCTCGGTATTTGATATCAACATCTGGCGACGTGGCATCATGTTGCCACGTCAGCGTGTGCTTCATCCAGCCCTCGTCGTCGCGCTATAGGCCAGGCATGTCAGAATTTGCGAATCAGTGTATGAATGGGCAAAGGTGGTTTACTTCTGGGTAGTCCTCGCGGGCGTGGGCGCCACGCGACTCTTTGCGTGCGGCGGCAGCGGTGATGGTCTGAACAGCGTTCTGAAGAATGTTCCGGAGTTCAAGCGTTTCGACCAGGTCCCTGTCATGCCACCGACATCAGCTACCGCACGCGGCGCGAAAGCAAGAACGTACGAGTTCCAGATCATGCTGCGATCCTTGATGCCAACCTTGTCATAGCTCTTGTAGATGTCTCGTATCTTTGTAACGCCTTCGTCGAGGGTGGTCTGAGTACGGAAGACAGCTGCGTCTGCTTGCATCGCTTTCTGCATCGCTAGCCTGATCTTCGCCGTCGGCTCGGGACCGTCCGCATTGCGAACCTTGTCGAGGAAGGCAATGCTCCCAAGGCCAGATTCCTCAGGGATAGCTTTGTGCGGCGTCCCGGGAGTGAGAGTGTCTTTTATGTGGTGCGCGCATGCACGTCCGAAGACTACGATGTCAAGGAGCGAGTTGGCGCCAAGACGGTTTGCTCCGTGCACAGAAACGCATGCGGCTTCGCCGGCGGCGTAGAGGCCAGGAACAACGTTGTCCTTGCCATCTTTATCGACGGTGATCACCTCACCTGTGTACCTAGTCGGAATACCGCCCACTGCATAGAGTTAAGAGGTGTCCTCTCTGATAGTTGGATACGTACTATTGTAGTGAACAGTTGGTAACACGGGAATCGGTTCCTTGGTGACGTCGACGCCTGAGAAGATGGCCGCAGTCTCCGAGATGCCAGGGAGGCGCTCGCGCAAAACCTCGGGAGGCAGATGGCTGAGTTGGAGGGAGAGGTGGTCTTTCTCTGGGCCGACACCACGACCCTCGCGGATCTCAATGGTCATCGAACGTGAGACAACATCGCGTGAGGCAAGGTCCTTCGCGGTCGGTGCGTAGCGCTCCATGAAGCGTTCACCTTCTGAGTTGAGGAGATAGCCACCCTCACCACGGGAACCTTCATTCCACTGAGCCAAATTCGGTGAAAGGTTCAACGAAATGCTCACCTTCAGTGATCAAGCATCCGGCACCATATATACCTGTCGGATGGAACTGCACGAATTCAAGATCCTGCAACGGCAGCCCTGCGCGCGCAACCATAGCATTACCGTCGCCCGAGCATGTGTGCGCGCTCGTGCAGCTGAAGTAAGCGCGCCCATACCCGCCCGTTGCGAGGACTGTTTTGTGCGCACGGAAGCGGTGGAGGGTACCATCTTCCATATTGAGTGCGATAACGCCGACGCACTCGCCATCTTGCATTATAAGGTCGAGCGCAAAGTATTCGATGAAAAAGTTGGTGTTGTGACGCAAGGATTGGCCGTAGAGGGTGTGCAGCAGCGCGTGGCCGGTACGGTCAGCAGCAGCAGCGCAGCGATAGGCCTGTCCACCCTTGCCGTACTTGAGTGACTGACCGCCGAATGCGCGCTGATAGATTTTGCCATCTTTGGTACGCGAAAACGGCACGCCGAAGTGTTCGAGCTGGAGGAAAGTATAAGAGCGACGCACTTAACGAAAGCGAGCTAGTAAGTCATGTGTAGCTTGCCTCAATGACTGTTCTCGGGGCCTCGCGAGTCATATAGTGAATTGCGTCCTGGTCGCCGAGCCAGTCTGAGCCTTTAACCTAGAGAAATAAAGATGTAAATACATGGAGGAGAATGGATGAACTCGTCCTCATCGTCGAGCCGCTCTCACAGTATCATACATATGCCAACGCCAATCGTCCTCAGTGATGTTCTTACGAAAGGTGAGTCGAAGTCCTGCACATACGATAGGGCATACGTACTCCGAGAGCAGCGTTGATACCGCCCTGGGCACCACGATGAGCATATGGACACGTGCAACAGCGTGTATGGCTGAGGACTGACCTGAGCGGCGACTGTGTGACTTCTCGTCGGGAACAGTTTGGTGATGCATGCCGTATTGAAGCCGGCCTCTGCGAGGCCAAAGGCAGCTCGTAGACCTGCACCGCCCGCACCGCTGATCAAACAAAAGTTGGAGTCGTGACAAGACACGTCGCAGCGCGAAACGTGGAAAAAAGACTCACACAACAATGGCGTCGTACTCGTGTTCAATGAGCGGGTATTTCCCAGAGGACCATGACTGTCGCGTTATCGACACGGCCTCAGTTCTCGGAGTGGTGTGTTTGATGGAAAGATGCGTTGCCTACCTTGACCTCCTGGGCCTTGAGGGGGTTGGTCGCCACGGCCCTGTGTGCTGGGACAGAGGAGTGGAACGCACGACCTTGCGTAAGTTTCCTTGAGATTGTTTTCCTGAACATTTAAGGGAGAGCCTGACGCCTAATGGGATGAGATGTTTGATTTCACACGGGAAAGAGGGTCGGTCGGCTTTTCGGTGTTCACCCGGGGCGGGCGCTTCCTGTTCTCCTCTCCTGACCAATCAAGGTCCTTTTAATTCATGTACAGTACATGTCCGACGAAAAAGGTAATGGTACAACAGTTCTTGCTTGCTCTACGGTAGTACACCTAATGGATCATTCACCCGTGATGGCGGCGTTGGGGTAGCTGACGAATTCTGCACGGCAGCCGCAGGTGGGGCTAACCCCGTGGATGCCCTTGGTAACGGGGCTAGTGAAGGCACCTCCGCTGAAAACCCGCTCAACGGAGAAGCAAAGTGTGACCGGGTGTAGTTCCACGGTGCTTGAGGATCCTGCGCGGTGGATGTCCGAGTCGACGCCCTACTAGAACCCTTCGGTGCGCCAAGGCGGGGAGAGTCGAATGACGAACTTGGTGCCGACAGCACCGAGTGAGAGACGACTGCCCTCGGTCGCGGCGCATTAGCGGCCTGTATTGGTGCCGCGGGCCTTGATGTTGGTGGCAGTGAGATGACAGCTTTATTGAATGTCGACCTTGGCTCTTCCGTCGACGTGTCAGCCTGTTCTTGTTTCTCTTGCTGCGCCCTGCGCCGCCTCTTGAAGTCCTCCTCACTCATCAGCCTCTCCTCATCTATGTCCGTGCTCCCACTAAGGAGAACGTCGCGTACATACGCCAGCGCCTCAAGCGCTTCGCGCTTGTTCTCCCTCACTTTTTTGACCCGCTCCTCTGATTGGTCACCACCTTCGTCGAGCAGCAGAGTATCCACGATCCAACTGACAGACGCGCCGAGCGTTCGTTGTACCGCGCGAAGTTGAGTAGCATCCCGTTCCACTTCGAAACGAGTGCGCGGCTCCCACGGCGGACGTTCTTCAGGCGGGCGTTCATCCATGAGTGGATACGCCGCGTACCCTGCCGCGTGTGCCGGCGGTGTACGCACAAGGTTCGCTGCAAGATCCGGGAGATTTTTCTACCATCATAGAGGACGATAGTCAGCCATCACGTAAGGAGGATTAGTTCAAGGCGCACCTTTATTTCAGACACGGCATTTATGAATGTCTTATTGATGCCCAGCGCTTCTCCGCGATCCAGCAAGCTCTTTGCAAAATCTGGCAAGTTCAATTGCCCGCTGCCCGCTCGCCCTAATGACCCACGACTACTGGACCCTGCCTCCGGCAAAGTTGGGCGAGTCTCGGATGCACTCTTCCGTCGTCCGCCGGACCGTTCGCTTCGTCTGCGGGGAGGTGGTGGTGGTGGCTCTGGCACTTCAGTGGGGAGGTTGAGCAGGTTACAGTTCTCAAAAACTATAGATGCGCCAGCAGCAGCTGTGGGGGACCTTTGGAGTGTCAAGGCCTGTTGTAGGAGTAGTGCTGTGTGATGAGGTGCTGTCGAAGGTGTAGAGGCCATGGTGAAGTTGGAAGAATAGCGAAGGAGGCACGTCAGTTGTTCACTGTAGTCCGAAGGTATTACTGTGAAATCGATGAGCTAATACTAAAAGTCGAACGAATGACGCACATTGATTCCGTATCCGAATGAGCATGGCCACGCAGATCCAGAGCGCGATCTCTAGTGAAGGGTCCACTGCGAACATACCGTCCCATAAGACCATCGTGTCGTGCATGTTAAATTCCCTTGTAAACAACAATCGCAACCATCGACTGTGCATACCGCCGACTTGTCAACTTGCCACCAGCTGAAAATGGGAAAGCCGGAAACGCTCACATCCCGTACATCTGTGGCTCGATCCCTTCTGCCTGCATTCGTCCCCAGAGGACGGGATCGACGCTCTTAAGCAGTTCCTTCTGCACACGATTGCAGGCTTGAAGGATCGGCGTAACATACGGCACCATACCGCCTTCCCCATTCAGGTGCACCAGGCCCGCTACTGCAGGCACCTGCCGCTGCGACGCCTCACGCCACTCATACCACTTCCCTGCGCCACCCATCACGCGGTCAAAGAGTGCCCATGCATCTGCAGCGACCCACTTGCGGGCGCAGAGTTCGGCGAGGTTGTCCGGCTCTGACACGTCGGGTAGCGAGTCGTAGTCCACGGCGGAGTAGAGAGGCGCGAGAAGCTCGTGCATGCCTTGTCGGTAGCCGACGTCCGGGTGCAGCACGGCATAAAGAAAGAGAATGGAAGCGAGCTGAGATTGAACTTCAGGTGCGCGGAAGTAGCCAATATCGGGAAAGCTGGGCGGGGGGGTGAGGGAGAAGGAGGGGGGGATTGGGAGGCGTGAGTGAAGGGAGAGTTCGTATGATGGGCTGTGGTAGTGGGACTTACGTGCGCTCCACGTCCTGGGCAATTGTCTTACGCAGCTCGACTGCAGCAAACCACTCATTCCATGGGTTCTAAAGTAGACACAGGGTCAACACAGCGGGAACTCCTGCAGCGCTCTGATCTGGGCGGTCAAATAGTTCTCACACACCTCATCATGCAGGCTAAGGGGGTTATTTCGCTCCAAATTCCCAGGTTGCACTGCGCGCGCGGGTAGCTTCTCACCGCCAGGTGCGATGAACCCATCTTCGTAGCTCCCGTCTGGAGCACGCATCTTCTCAAGCAACAACGCCGAAAACTGCTTCCGCGACGCATCTAAAGCACGTTTGTAAAGTGCAGGATCTGGGGGGAGTTCACGCTGAGGGTGGATAGGATCAACCGGAGTCAGAAAGATCTAGGGATATCCATCGAGATGTTAACGAGGCGGTGGGTTGGAAGAGGGCACGGGGAACACCGCACCTTCCATGCCAGGCTCCGACCTGGGACGCTGGTCGATGCGAAGGCGTCGGTTACGTCGGTATCAAACAGTCTCCCTCCGAGCGCGGCGTCTTTGAGCTTGGAAAGACTCAGACCAGAATTGAAGAGATGGTCATACGCGCTCCTGCTATCTGTGTCAGCTAACAATCGGGTGTACGGCAGGGCGTTGACGAACTTGATGACTGTAGTCGGCGGGCGGGTAGGAATGCCTACATCACCTCGTGCCGTCATTCCGCTGCCGAAGTTAGGGGGTACGATATGCGAGGCTGCACGCCGATAATACTCGAGTCTGTGAGTGAACCCCGATCATGATTTCACGACCGAGACCGACCACGACGTAACACGTGACTTCCATGCTGTGGGCATCATGATGGGTTTTTCTGGGTCCTCTGTACTTCATTAAGTCTGTCTACACCTACACTGCTTAGAGGTAATCGTAACTTTATCAAAACCACATCGAAACAGAGAAACTCATATCTTCACTTCTCATGGCATGCCACCAACCTGGTGGGAAGAACAAAACATCTCCTGGTTCAAGTGTCGCGGTCAACGCCTCAGGCACTGCGTGTTTCCAAAACAAGGGGAACTTGTCCTTATTCTGATCAGCGAATACGTCAATCTGAGACGTATTGGTCATAGAGGGCGCTAGTAGATTTGCAGCTGGATTGCGCGCGCGCTCCCCGTCCGAGGGTAGTGATAGTGGTGGGTATGGGTACAATGCTTCTGTGACACTCGACGTTGAGGGAGCTAACCAGATTGTCTTGCGACCAACGACCTGAGCTTTAGCTGCATAAGCCTGGGAACGCACGCCTATAGGGCCAGGCTCTGGGCCTGCCATCACTAGGACACGGGCGCTTACCGTAGAGGTTAAAAAATGGATCCTGGGCGCTACGCTGAGAAATGTACTCTCAGATTAGCGAGCAAACTAGGGCCTACCGTGTGCGCCGGTGATACAGTCCCTGCGGGACCAAGCCACGCGTTCAGGACAAGTTCTTCTTCATTACTTGGCGGTCTGTAAAGCGGATACGTAGGCGGTGCTTGTGGCGCAGTAAAAACATAGTCAGGAACGAGGATGTCCTCTCTGAGTGCAGGGAATTGAGAAAGGAGGTTGTGTTGGGCCATGTATAGGATTGTCTGCGAATGACTTGGCTCCTTTTCGAGAACATCCAAGAAATCGTCCCAGGACATCATGCGCTGTGTCCAGTCGTCAGTGCGATAATCGCTCCCTACTTCCACAGGGACTACTCGGCCACGTCCAGCCACAGAACGTAGATATTCGGTCGAGTGCCACGGATGCTCATTCATAGCAGGCCAGTCTGACGCAAACCCAGTTAAGATGAACGGTCGATTGAGAAGCTCACGGCGAAAGATAGATAATGGTGGCGGGTCAATCAATCGAAGGATGGTTCCGGACGCGGTTGCAAGGACAGGTATGCAGGTGGAGGGAGATCTAGTCCGGAGAATGGCAGGCTTTGGAGAATACTTGAACGGCTCCCGAGGTAAGTACTCGGCTTGTGTGGTCAGTATAAGATCCTGAATGAGTGTCTGCGCGCCTTGACCGGGGGCGCCCGCAATGATCAACGCGTGATCGAGACGCGCGACGCAAGACATGGCGGTCTCTTCGTCTGGGGGCGAAGAAATAAGATCCACCAAAGAACGCAGCACACTTGCGTCGGAATAGAGTCTCCTCCATTGAAGAGGATCGGCACTTCGCGAAGCAAGAAGGTTGGTGTAAGCTCGTGAAATGAGTTGGTCAAGTTCCCGAGAAGAATTAGATCCGGGACGCATATTGATGATACTCTCGGCAGCGTTCCGCAGTTTTTGGATAAGTTCGTTTCCGCATTGTGCAAGTTCTGTGAGGGGGGGTTACATTGGCGAACGAGAGAAATGGAAGATTTTACCTCTTGTGTAGGAGTCACTAAGGGTGCGATGCAGGAAATTGTCCGCGAGCTGGAGTGCCGAGTACATATGGCCGTGGCTCGCTGCGCCTGTTAGGTGGGGAAATCGGGACGGAAGTAGATGAGATGACTAAAACGGGAGAGAAGGTTAGGATGGATTGACGGCTAAGACAAATAAGGAAAATGGGCTGTCACGCGATATTACATTTTCGTCACACGAGTCAGTCAGCGGGAACTGATAAAAGGTCGCGGGCGGGTTCATCGGCCGTGAGAACCATCCCCAAAGCAAAATCAATATTTTCTAGCCACAACTCGGCTTACCGGCCCGGTCCGATCACTTTCCTTTTTACGTCATGTCATCAAGGTCGGTCCGATTTTTCCGTCCTCTTGGGTCTCGTCTCACTCACAGTTGTTCTCTTTAGGTTGGACCGGCTCCTCCTTCTACTCGATACCGGCTCAACAACCTCAGTGAGGACAACAGCGGCTAAACAGCTAGCCCAGCTTGCGGCCAAGAGCGTGATCTCAGATGTCGCTCTTGAGGACGATGTCAAAGCACATCGTCATCACCAACCTCTCGGGGATCCCTCCGGATGGACAGAGCTTATGGCAGTCATAGCCAGGGTTCGTGAATATCCGCGCATCACGTATCATTCTGACATTTATTTTCACTGCCTAGGTTTTCCCTTATCTTCACTCCAGATCCTATGATTCTCGGTCAGCTGCCTCCAATGCGCTTTCCCAAATATTCACTCTCGTTCCTCTCTGGCACCCCTTCCAGGATGACGCCACCGGCCCTGATGCCCCGCCAGTCCCTTATATACCTCCTGAGTTTCCTATGGTCTCTGTCGAAGAACTCGTGCAGAAGGGCACGCTTCTTCTCGCTTCATCTGGAAAGGAATTTATCAAGCCAAATGGCATTCTTTCATCTTCTAGCGAAGTCAAAAAAGCACGAAAGGAAGCCATGGGACGCCTTGGACTTGATTTCCTGTACAGTTTTGGCACAAATGACGACATGGACTTGGATAAAGAGTTGGCAGCTGGAAGTGAACCAGATACACATGCACCCGGAGAAAACGAGGCCATGAATGTAGATCCACCCACTCTAACAGCGAACCTTTCTCTCGACGTTGGTACAAAACTGAAGAAGAGATCACCCTCTCCACGCTCCAAGTCTACGACCCCCGTGGCACCCTCGCCGTCCGCCCCATGCGGTCCCCAGCCAGATGAAGACATGAGTGGGCTTTCTGCCCGTGAACGCAATCGCTTAAAGCGCAAGCGTAAGCAAGGTAATACCGCGTTCGTGCAAGCGCCCCCACCAACCTCGAATTCCAAGTTTCAAGCGACTGCTGCTGGCTCTGCGAACAAGTGAGTTCCATTTCTATTGAATTCTCTAGTAAAGCTCCATATGTCATAGGGCCCGCCTTGTCTCTACAGAAGACAAACCACCCTCGCCTTCGAGAGCCGAGAGTCCAGCGGCTCCCGAGAAAGTCATCATCGATCCCTCAAAGGGAGGTGCCGTTTCTCCCAAGACGTCTCAGCAGTCTCGGGCTCTGGAGGTGGGGCAAGGGCACTGGGTATGGGACGGCCTAGTCAAGATTCTCGAGATTGATTTGTTCAGTCCGGCATGGGAAGTTCGACACGGGGCTGCAATGGCCTTGCGCGAGTTACTGAAAGCGCAGGGTAAATATGGCGGAACAAAAGGTTTGATTGCCCTTTTGTTTGTATATGTTTTAAGGCTTATGTGTCACAGTCGGCGCTTCACGGACCGAAAATGATGATTGTCACGAACGATGGTGCAACGGGCTTGCTGCGAAGCTTCTCTGTGTCTTCATTCTTGATAGGTTTGGGGACTTCGTCTCGGATCAGGTGGTCGCGCCTGTACGCGAGACCGTTTCCCAGACACTCGCTTCGTTACTTTTACACATGCCCCCCCGCTCGGTGTTGCATGTGCATTCGGTTCTGCTGCAGATGATACGTCAAGATTTCACTATTCCTACTGGCGCGAAGGGCCCCGGGAAAGAAAAGAGCCATATTTGGGAAGTGCGACATGCCGGATTACTGGGCATCAAATACGAAGTCGCTGTACGGAGTGACGTGGTTGAGGCGGCGGCGAGTAGCGAAGTAAAATTAGAAGACGACGTCAACGTTGAGGGCGGTGTCAGGAGATGGACTGCTATGACGACCAAGAGTGCGAGTCCAGGTGTAGGCCAAGACATCGGTCTAGATGTGAAGATGGAGAGCATGCAAGAGGAGAATGTTATTAAGACGGGAACCACTCTCCCTGAACCAGGTCCTCAGCATATTTTGCAAGACGTGGTTGATGCTGCAGTACTAGGGTAAGTGTCATATCTGTTTTCTAGCCCCTTTTATCAAATTATTGGTTTAGGCTTGGCGACCGCGACGACGACGTCCGCTCGGTGGCTGCATCTTGCCTAATCCCTGTGGCTACTCACCTGGTCCGGCAATTACCAACATGCCTAAGTCTCGTATTAGCTGTTCTGTGGGATTGCCTTGGTGACATGAAGGATGACCTCAGCTCAAGTGTTGGCGCTGTGATGGATCTACTTGGTAGTTTTTTTTTTTTTCGGTCTTGGCGCAAAGTATTGATTTCCTCCAGGGAAACTCGTCTCCTATGAAGAGGTGATTGAGATTCTGGGCAATAACTCGGTTTCGTGAGTCCCCTCAAATCTGTACCTATGGCTTAGTTTCCGAGTTTCACTCCCAGGTTGCCACTGAGCGATCTTGCTCCCAAACTCTTCCCGTTCTTCCGACATACGATACCGACAGTTCGCCTCGCTGTCGTTGAGACGCTCCACTCCTTTATGAACGTTGCCTCCCTCCCCAAGGACTGGGTTGCCACCCCACTCCTCCGCCTCTTCTTCCAGAACCTTATTGTTGAGGAACGCACAGACATACGCGATGCAACTATTGCCGCATGGAATACTGCTATCGATCTTTTACACTCCCGACCTGGCTGGATGGAGACAGTCATCACCTCTCCACAATTGCTCGAGTGGTTTGAGACCATGATGACTCCCATGGGTTTCCCGATTGATGCTTCAGGCTTTTATGATCCGCTGTCTTCCGAAAACGGCGCACAGGTGGCTGCAGAACGACATAACGTGGACAAAAACATGCTTGCCCAGGATCTTACTCTTGTCTCGCCGGATACTGTATGGAAGGCACGAATCGCGGCTGCAACCGCCATGGCTTACCTTGTTGCATCTTGGAACTCATCGGTATGTTCTGATCCGCATATAATCGGGATTGCTTTTTATGGGATCTCAGACGCATAGTGTGGACAACGTTTTTCAATCAATTATTCTCCACTACGTGGATTCGAACAGTATGCTGCAAAAAGTCCTCGCCGCCATTGTCATCGAAGAGTGGGCAAAGCATTATGATGCGGAGCCTTCCACGTCAAAGCGACCGTCACTCATTGAAGTATCCACTCTGGCCCGTGAAATGAGCAATCGTACTTTGGCATGGTTGCAAAGCGAGCCCCCACCCGCCTACCATGAGATGGCCTTCACCCTTGCGCGTATTCATGGGGAATGCACAAATCTCTTGCGGAGCTTTGCCTTTGACTGCAAGCTCCCCTGGGCCGAGATTCCTACTCTCGGTACGGAGATTGATCTCACTGGTTCGAAGCATGGTGGCTTTTCGCTGGCATCTGCGGAAGCGGCTGTGGAACAGGACTACAACAAGCTTAAAGAGCGATTGGGCAAGGCAAAGAAGCGGGAACTTGCTGTAATAGCGGAAAGGCGCAAAACGGTTACATCCAGCATCGAACGATATAAGGAGGTCAAGACGCAGCATGATATCCGCGTCTGCGCGGCCTTCGCTGCGGCGTATGTTGCGCTTAAGAATACCCCGGACAAGGTCAGTCCGATTGTGAAGGGAGTGATGAACGGAATCAAGGTTCGTTTCATGTCTCAGCTTATTACAACGTTTTTTGAAGGCTCGGCCCCCTCTAGAACGAAGAGAACTTGGACCTTCAGACACGCTCAGCAGTTGCCGTCTCTTCCTTCGTTGACTTCTGCGCACTCCATGGCCTTACACAACCCCCGGATAAGATTGTCAAGAACCTCTGCACGTTCTTATGCCAGGACGTTGAGCGAACACCGACCTTTGCCTATCAAAAGAAACACCTTTCGGGTATCCTATCGTTCCAGAACCCCTCAAAAGCTGCGGAAAATGGTGCGCCAGAAGAGGTCAAAGGCGAAAGCAGAGAAAAGGCGCGCTTATCGCGGCGCGGTGCTGGTTTGGCCTTCATTGAACTATCTACCAAGTTTGGGGGGAAGCTCCTGGAGACGATTCCCAAGATGTGGCAATCAATGGCCGGGGGCATTCTCAGTGCTTGTGCGCCTGGTACGCATATCATAGGATGTTGTGACGCAATTCAGTCTCATTCATGCTCCGTAGACACGCCAGATGCCGCGGACGACTTGATTAGTCGACGGCATGGTCAGGATGTTATCGACTCCCTTAGCGTTCTCGAGGCCATAGTGCCGACCCTCCACCAAGAGCTTTGGCCAAAGATACGGGAGCTTTTCCCCATAATTGTTATGGCTCTGAGAAGCCGCTTTGCCATTATTCGGCAGTCTGCTGCGCGGTGCTTTGCTGCTATCTGTGACGTGATGACGGTAGATGCCATGCGTTTCGTTATCGAGACAGTACTGCCGTTCCTCGGCGATACCCTCGTAAACTCTAACCGGCAAGGGGCTACGGAGCTGGTATTCAGTACGTGGAGTCTGACGTCTGAAGATCATTACTTACTGGTATCCTGTCCTCGCAGATGTCGTTCAAAGGTTGGATCAGAAAGCACTGCCCTACGTTATCTTTCTCGTAGTTCCTGTCCTTGGACGTATGAGTGATCCAGATGACGACATTCGCTCGACAGCCACGAACACTTTTGCTTCCCTCGTGAAAATGGTTCCCCTTGAGGTACGACGAGATTACCGTTACACTACTGGAATTGATTGTTTTCATTTAGGCCGGTCTGCCAGATCCTCCTGGCTTCCCAGAAGAACTCCTGAAGCGACGAGAGGAAGAACGTCAGTTCTTGACACAACTTCTGGACGGCAGTAAGGTTGAGGCGTACGACATTCCTGTGAACATCAAGGCTGAGCTGCGGAAATACCAACAAGATGGCGTCAATTGGCTCGCTTTCCTCGCCAAATACCAGCTCCACGGCATTCTTTGCGACGGTGAGTTACCCAGCGGAATAAATAAGATTACTAAAGTAACCCCACTTTCAGATATGGGCCTTGGGAAGACTTTACAGTCGATTTGTATCCTTGCTAGCAAGCACTTCGAACGAGCAAAGAAGCACAACGAAACACAATCGCCAGATGCCGTTCATTTACCTTCCCTGATCGTCTGTCCTCCTACCTTGACTGGTCACTGGTATTACGAGATCCTCAAGTACGCCGATAACCTGAAGCCCATCATGTTTGTTGGAAATGCCCGAGAACGTCAACGACTCGTGCCAAAGCTGAAGAAACACGATGTAGTCATCACATCATATGAGGTTGTCCGCAATGAAATCGCCACCCTGGAGGAATTTAATTGGCATTACTGCATCCTTGATGAAGGTCATGTCATCAAGAACGCGAAGACCAAGCTCACCAAGGCCGTCAAGTGCATTCGTGCGGACCACCGCCTCATACTCTCCGGTACACCAATCCAAAACAATGTCTTAGAACTGTGGAGCTTGTTCGACTTCCTTATGCCGGGTTTCTTGGGTTCCGAATCTTCATTTAACGAGCGGTTTGGCAAGCCTATCCTTTCTAATCGAGACGGCAAGTCGAAGAATAGCGAAGCTGGTATGTACCCGTTGAAAGCGATCTTCTAGCTCTTGACGTATGCTTTCCTTCAGCGGCCTTGGCTTTGGAGGCGCTGCATAAACAAGTCTTGCCTTTCCTCCTGCGACGTTTGAAGGAGGATGTTTTGAATGATCTCCCCCCTAAGATCATTCAGGACTACTTCTGTGAACTGTCTGAGATGCAGAAATACCTTTACGATGACTTCTCGAAGTCCCAGGCGAGGTTGACGGCAGAGGATGCCGTTAGGAATGCGAAGTCCGGTGAACAACAGCACATCTTCCAGTCATTGCAATATTTGCGGAAATTATGCAACCACCCAGCCATGGTCCTCAAGACTGACGACGACATTAAGGCTGCCCTGCAGAAAGTCGGACAGAAACCGGAGAAGGCAAATCTATTTGACATCAATCACGCTCCTAAGTTGCTTGCCCTGAGGTTTGTCACTCCTACATCATGCACCTAGAGGCGAGATCACTAATTGTATTCTTCGTGTTTTCACCTCCAGACAACTCCTCGTCGACTGTGGCATAGGCGGAACACCAGCACTTGCCAACACAAGCGACCTCGGGAAGAGTGAACTTGCTGATGCCGAGCCGACGTCATCGTCCTCGGGGGCGTTCTCCCAACATCGAGTCTTAATCTTCTGTCAGATGAAGCAGATGCTGGACATTGTTGAGAATGTCCTTTTCAAGAAACATATGCCTTCCGTCACGTACATGCGCCTGGATGGAGGCACGGACGCGAACAAGCGTCATGCCGTTGTCCAAACATTCAATTCTGACCCTAGCATTGACTGTCTTCTCCTCACGACTCACGTTGGAGGCCTTGGGTTAACACTTACGGGTGCCGACACTGTCATCTTCGTGGAGCACGACTGGAACCCAATGAAAGATCTCCAAGCCATGGACCGTGCGCATCGCATAGGACAGAAGAAAGTGGTTAATGTGTATCGATTAATCACAAAGGGCACGCTGGAAGAGAAGATCATGGGGTATGCTAACTAATGCCTTGTGTCGTCGCACGAAACTCATTTTGTTCCAGTCTGCAGCGCTTCAAACTCAATATCGCTAACTCTGTCGTTACGCAACAAAACTCGGGTCTGGCGTCGATGGACACGGACTTGGTCTTAGACCTTTTCAGGCACACGACCGCAGAGGATGACGCTCCCGGAACAAAGAAGGACGTTGACCAGCACGGCGCAGCCGGTCCACATAAAAACATTCTTAACGGACTAGAGGATTTGCCCGCCGAAGAGGAGTACCAAGAATTAGATCTTTCTTCTTTCATGACGTCAATCGGTCGCTAACGCTCGGTGTACTTTTCGTTCTTATGTTTGTTTATTCGGTTGCATTTTTTTTCGCGAGAACATTGGCTGACTACTAGATACCGCTTGTATTACTACGCCCATTCTTAATTCACGCAGAGTAGTGTATGCAAAGAAAATCTGTACTGACAAGTAGACCGTCCTGTACCGCTCGGATCAGAAGGCGTAATGCTCCTTGCCGTTGATTGTGGATCTGCAATCTCCATACTAGTACGGACAGAAATCGAGGCCGCGGTGATGATGTTTCCTGCAAGCATCTCTGCGATGATGGCCCTAGGGCTCACGCTTCTGGGCTGTGGAGTAGAACCGGAGGGTGCTGATATCGGTGCGGGAAGGGTACTTGATGAAGATGCGGAAAGGAGAGAGCACTCCGTCATACTCTGTAAAACCAGTCAGTCAACGGAAGTTCAGAATTTTTGACATTCTCAGTCAAACGGCCAGACACCTATCGGCAATTTGGTCGCAATTGTCAGAATTTTAACTAGGCGTGCCAGTGCGAGATGTCGGATGGGTACTGTAGTCACATGAGAGGAAGACTCGGCTGGTCGTTCAATTGCTGCAGTGCCCATATGAGTGTTCATGTCCATAGCAATGTACCGTCTAGCACAGCCAATTCCCCAACAACAACACGACATATTTCTTCAACCTATCACCGCGCTTTCGTTTGACCCCACATCTGATACACTTTGGTCTGGGACGAACACCGGAAACGTCACTGCATATTATACCCCTCAGGGCGTACGAGGGGTGTCCTTTCCGGTGGGAGGGGGCTTGTCTGTGAACAAAATTGTCGCGGATGAGACCCAAGTTCGAGCTTACGGTGTTGCAGCGGAAGGAGTAGGCGCATGGAGCAAAGGAGGGGTCAATAAGTGGTACTACCGGTGCGCCGAAGCTTCCTGCTGTGCCGTAGGCGGCGAATAACACCTTGCAGCCCCACCGCGTCTATCACGACGTTTTCCAGTACACTGAGCTCCTCGAAGACACTCGCGGTTTCAACTTCAGCACAAGAGATCGTTCTGCTAAGCTCCATTACAGGAAGCGTGATAAGACAAGCATCTGTGCCATCTGTCATCCGACAACTTCATTTCACCCACTCCTATCTCCTCTCCGGAGGCTCGGACGGATGCTTGCGCTGTCATGACCACAGGACGGGACTAAGAAGAGAAGGCAGCGCGGAAAATACGGTTAAGGCCCATGCCAGCGAGGTGCAAGGCTTGCTATCCAGTGGTAACTATGTCTACACAATTGGTTGGGGATTGAGGTGAGTAAGATCTTTATTCCCTGTCTTCCGTCGCTGATGGTCTGTAGGCAGTCGCGGCCAGTCCCTGATCCTTTGGTCAAAATATATGACCTTCGGTCAATGAGGCCCCTGCCTCCCGTCCCGTTCCCCGCAGGTCCCGCTTTCATCAACCTGTTGCCTATGCGTCCCTCGAGTCTGGTGGTAACCTCGAACCAGGGACTCGTCAACATAGTAGACACGTCCAATCCAACGAGTGCGAATGAGTTCTACCAAGTATTAGTCACATCTTTACTCGAAGTATTTTATGTTCTTACCACAGGTTGTCCAGCTGGATACACCCGCATTTCTCAGTTCTGCGGCCATCTCTCCTACTGGGGCATATATGGCATTCGGAGACTCAGAGGGAATAATCCACATCATGACAGCAACTGATGAGAGTATGCCTTTCAATGGGTACGAAGGTCAACCTGTCGAATGGGCAGACCCACCCGAACCGCTACCAGAAATTGAATGGGCCGACACCACGTAAGTCTTACTCGAAATTTACGCCAGTACTATAAATCTTTGCTCGACCCTAGGCCCCTGAATACCGTCGGTCTTCCGTATTACAACAGTCCACTCCTTTCTTCTTGGACTCCACAGCTTGAATCAGTCAAGGTCTCGACAGCGCCAATGAAAATTCCGCAGTCGGTGTTATCAGCGATTAAGATGAACGATGGTATTGCATATGCTCCCCTTCCGCGTGAGCTCAAGGGACGCAGAAACATGGTCACTGTTGCATCACCCAAAGATCAGGGTCGGTTCAGGAGTGGAAAACACAGGAGCGACGTGAGCGAGGCGATAACACACGTTTCTTCGTCTCACTGACAACATTATTGCAGCCTGAGGTCGAACTAGTTGGGGCCAATCACAGTCCAGATGAAGCGCCGCCTCGCTATCGTAAGGTGGAGATCGAATACTCGAAGTTCGGTGTGGAGGACTTTGACTTCGCGTGAGACAGTTCTCTGGTTATGTTGACCCGATAATATTGTGCTCACTTTCATTTCCAGGTTTTTCAACAGAACTGAATTCAGTGGCCTGGAGACGCATATATTGAATTCGTACACCAACTCGCTTCTGCAGGTGTTACACTATTGTCACCCAATTAGAGGGGTGGCAAAGTCCCACATCACCACACGCTGTCCGAATGAGCACTGCCTCCTTTGTGAGCTTGGATTTGTCAGCCGCATGTTGGAGGATGCAAAGGGGACGAATTGCCAATCGAGCAATTTCTGTAAGACGGTCGGTGTTCTCGCTCAGTGTAAGTTCCTGTCCCAGTCGAATCGTTTGCTCTTCTTCTAAGGATCTGGTCCACAGCCGTCCATGCTATTGAACTCATTGACTACGGTGGGGACTTGGCCGAGACCAACTACGCACGCATGATTCAAACGTTCCACCGGTTCCTGGTCGACCATTTGGCTGTCGAAGAGGAAGCTTATCCGAACAACCCATCTCTGCTACCTCCTGACCCGTCGTTACCTCAACGTACGGCAACCTTGCCGCCGATCGCTCAGCTCCTCGGCATGTACAGTCGGACCGCATTCGTATGTACGTATTGCAAAGCTGTAAGGGAGAAAGAACAGATCACGTTCGTCGTCGATCTCATTTACCCTCGAAAGGTTGATCGTGCGCCACATTTCGTTGATTGTCACTCATGCACTCGTCAGGGTTCGGCTAGTCCTGAGAGTGATCTCGCTTCGGTCCTACAAGCGTCACTCCTCAGACAGATGAGCCTCAAGACAAGTTGTCAGAACTGCAAGCTAGACCGAATGTTCGATTCTACCCGCGTCATCGCGACATCGGATTTGCCACCCATTTTGGCTGTGAACGCAAACGTCTACAGCGAGGAACATCTTGAACACTGGTTGGACAGTCGCAGGCAGAGATTCTTGACTCCGTTTGTCGAGCTACCTGGTGACAGCGAAGAACCGATATCTGTGACCTATAACTTGAGGGTCAGTGCTTCACATTTGTGTTGGGCGTTAATGTCGACAATGTAAAGGCCATAATCATCCAAGTGCTTAGCAAGGAGAAGTGTTCTCACCTTGTGGCAATCGTAAAAGGTAAGGAATTCTGGTTTTACTCTACGCGTTTCACCAACTTCCTGCCTAAACCGGTTACAGTCCCCGAAGCAGAACATCTAGAAGGCTCGATTAGCCAGTGGTTCCTCTTCAACGACTTTTTGGTGCAGAATATCTCCGAGGAAGAGGCTTTGAGCTTCCCCGGAAAATGGAAGGTGCGGTATCTATGTATTAGAACGTCCATAGGCTTATTATTCCCCAGGTCCCCGCCATCTTATATCTAGAGCGGGCCGACTGTCAAGAACGGTTTGATTACTCTAGGTTGTCGGGTGCCATCGATACTTCAATTCTCAGCCAAGATACCTCAATCTCGTTGTTCGTATTCTTACCATTTGCTCGTATGGCATTTTCATACCCTCACCCAAACTAGACATCGAGATGTGAGTTTGATCAAGCATGAGCCACTGGGACCTGAGGAACTGCCGGGTCCCGAGACTCTCGTCGCGATCGACGCGGAATTTGTCCAGATGCAGCAAGAGGAGACAGAGTATCGATCAGATGGAACTAAGAAAGTTATTCGTCCTGCTCGACTCAGCCTTGCTCGTGTCTCTGTTCTGCGAGGCGACGGTCCAAAGCAAGGTGTTCCCTTTATCGATGACCATATACACACGAGCGAAACCATCGTAGATTATTTGACGGAATTTTCGGGGATTAGACGTGAGCCACTTTCTCCTCGAACCGGTTCACTATTCTCAAGTCCTCCCAGTTGGTGACCTTGACCCGCATACATCGCCGTACACGTTGACGCCACTGAAGGTAGTATACAAAAAGCTACGTCTACTAGTCGACCGAGGATGTATTTTCATTGGGCACGGCCTTTCCAAAGACTTCAGAATCATCAGTAGCTCTAGTTGTTTTGACGTTCTCTGGCTGACGATCGGCCGCCTGTAGACATTCACGTTCCTCTGGAGCAAGTGATAGATACGGTGGATCTGTACTTCCTGAGAGAGCGTCAGCGGCGCCTTTCTCTCCGTTTCCTTTCGTGGTT